>JAOTOM010003493.1:0-160517 GCA_034440615.1 Ashinkailepas kermadecensis
ACTCGATTTGATTGACGAGCCGTTGCGCGTGCTGCGCCGCCGACAGGTATCTTAGGCGCCATGTCCGACCGCGTCCCAGCCGTGCCTGCTGCATGTGCTGTGCCGTCACCAGAGCGGTATCTTGGCGCCATGTCCGACCGTGTCCCAGCCGTGCCTGCTGCATGCTGCGCCGCCGACAAGGTATCTTGGCGCCATGTCCGACCGTGTCCCAGCCGTGCCCGCTGCATGTGCTGCGCCGCCGACAGCAGTATCTTGGCGCCATGTCCGACCGCGTCCCGCGCCGTGGCCGTTGCTGTGCCGCGCCGCCGAGATTCAGCTCGACGGCAGGACCCCGACACCGTGTCCGACCGTCCCCCCAGCCGTGTCGTGAGCCGACTGACCTAAGTTTGACCTGCCATAGTTCGGTGACAGCAATCCTGTGACCGTGACATCAAATTTTTTAACGCAACATACATATATCAGTTGCCGGAAGCCTAGTTGCAAAGCGACATCTTGAGTGGTTTAAAAGTTACCTGAGAGAAACATTAAGTGATCAACTGACCCCCCCCCACGTACTCACACCTCCCATTCTCCCAACCTACGACCTTCCACCCCCCCTCATTGCCAGGGTTAAAATTATTCCCATGGTCCCCAGGAGTACCCAGGCGCATCATTCGTTATAGCTGTGAAGACAAGACGTATTATTTGCCCCTTCTGAACACTTTTATGAACATAAAGCAACATCCGACGATAGACGCAATATTATACTGAGAAGATAAACATTAAGCGTACAACATGTTCAATATGCTAGTACAACATTTACAACATGATTGGTAGAGTGCCCGAGACATAGTGAATTCTTAGAAAGGATCTGACCTAGTTTTTATTCTGAATACTGCCTATAACTCACTTCGTTAGTTAGTTATTTGGGCTTTAGGGCGCGTTGACTGCTATGGCCATATTGCTATGACTTACTTCGGTGGGCTGGTATTTGCATGCACATACACACGTACGTGTACATATTTGCAGGCTTGATATTTGCATCATGTACGCGCAAGGGGATGCGTCAAATGCCTGAGAAGACACCTGCTCTGGATCCCAGACAAGGAATATCAAGAGTCTAGTCACGTACTAACGTCAGATGCACATCTTTGGCTGACCCCGAGACAGTTCTTCATTTGCATGTTGTACCGAACTTGAGTGCTCCTGGTGTGGTAGAAAAGGGCTTTCGAGAACAGGGACCGAAGGCGAATCTACGCGCAAGCCTTTAAAAACAGAAAGGAAAATGCCAACCCAAACATAACTCTCGGAGGTACTGGGAAACGAAGATCTAGATCGGGAAGAGCATGGGCACGAACATCAATTATAACAATTATAACAATATTCATGTTTTCTGTCCATGACACAGGGTCAAGGAATCGGTTTCGAATCACACTGGAACCGCTCCTCGATAACTTGGTATCGAGGAGGAGGCTGAGTTAAAGTCAGGTCAGGTCAGATACAGGTTCAGCTCAGGTCAATACATAATTAAATGTAGACATCCGAGATGACAGGGATCTCTTGGGCACATGGAGTTACAACCACTAGCTCCCCTGTCTGGTGGTGACTGATACTCTAGGCGATCTAAATGCTATGATTTTTCAAGTTTTCATCTTCAAATCCCTCGCTGTCCTGTTCTCACCACAGACATGTTTCTTTTGGAGAAAAGCATTACTCAATTTTCATGACTTCGAACTCCTGAATTTGACGCCCTCGAGATCTGGGGACGAAGAACCCAATAAATCCATCTTCTCCTCCTCTGGTCATTCCCTGGATCTGTTACGTAAGAAATGCATCTATGACATGCACACTTTACGTGTTCTTTAACCCCCTGGCAATACCGGCATAGAAAATAGATTACCAGCTGTCCAGGTATGTAGTGAATCGACAGAAACAGAACGAATATCCGCATCCATGCGAATAAAGACGCTTCACCAAAGCCGTCTTCTTCGAACGGTTTGTAGTCTAAGAAAACACCTAGTCAGTTCGAATCCACTACTCTTCAATCGGAGCTGTCTGGCCAGCAGATCAAACACAGAACGTTGCTGCAATACGCGCTGTGTTGCTTCAGCACACGGCGATAGGAGAGCGGCATGTTTGCCATGACGCAGGTGACGAGCGGCGGCCAGGCCGACTCGGCGAGGAAGGTGGGCCGCCTCGTCGGATTCTCATCGGCCCAGCTAATCCGGCAAAACGCAAACATTTCACTGAGGAACAGCCGGCGCGCGGCTGCACCGTGAAGCCCAAGCCCAAACACCGTCTGGGCAGAAGCCACTCCGTCATCGACCAAATCGAATCGACGCTGACGCGGTGACTCACTCGCGATGGCCGACACCAACCACACATATCGGGCCGGCGCTTCGCCAGACGAGGCCGGTGCTTCGCGAGGCGGGGCCGATGCTTCGCTGGGCAGGGTGGCGCTTCGCTGGGCGGTGGGACAGACGCGGAGGCTTTCCGACGTGTTTTGCAAAGCAGTCGTCAAAGCCGCATTTTCGTGCGAAAAACGCCTCCACTGCTGGTGAAGACGACTTCGCCAGACAGCCACCACCTGAATCGTATCCAGGTCTTCAGACTCGCACGTCTTCAGTTGGAGAGTATAGAGGCGCTGTCCAGGGCGATTCAGTTGCAGAATATAGAGACCCTGTCCAAGGTGATTGGCTTGGTATAGAATATCAAATAATCGGATCAGAGGGAATAAAATAGATCCTAGAGTGGCCGACCAAATAATGTAATGTGTTCGGGTGGTGTGTAATAGACCTGCAGACGGCGGTTAGCAAGAACTCACTGCGCAGACTCACACAAGTCGGCACAGAGCTCCCTGGAGCAGACCCACACAAGTCGGCAAAGGGCTCCCTGGAGCAGACCCACACAAGTCGGTACGGGGCTCCCTGGAGCAGACCCACACAAGTCGGCAAAGGGCTCCCTGGAGCAGACCCACACAAGTCGACACAGGGTTCCCTGGAGCAGACCCACACAAGTCGGCACAGGTCTCCCTGGAACAGACCCACACAAGTCGGCACAGGTCTCCCTGGAGCAGACCCACATAAGTCGACACAGGGCTCCCTGGAGCAGACCCACACAAGTCGGTACAGGGTTTCCTGGAGCAGACCTACACAAGTCGCACAGGTGGGGGGTCACCCAGTTGAACGATTCGACCCGACTTGGTTGTTCTTTGTTGGTTGATAATTGCTCAGCCAGTTAATCAAAGTCAATTCATCTTTCGCCATAATCAACTTCGATAGGAATTGTTAATAGTTTGGCTAGGCTGTAAATGAAATATTCTGCGCTTGTATAGGAAATGCCTGCAACATTGCTGAAACTATTATAGCTTCAGCGCTTTTAGCGTGCACTCATTTGAAGAAAAAGTACGAACCTGATTTTTCAAAAAGCTAGGTGCGTGTGCTGTCATATGGGAACCATTTTAGAAGCATGAATGCTTCGGTGCGTGCCTCTGTATCACTCCGTATACCTGAACGGTAAATGCATCACGTAGTGGTAGATTACTTCTGCAGCCGAAACAATTAGGCGAATTGATAGCACGAACTCCACCACACACCAAAGCACCATACACAGGCCCTGTCTGCCTATGGGAGAGGCACTCCCCCCCCCCCCCAATTCGGACTTCGCCCTCCAGATAATTTGAACTTCTAATATGGGATCCAATGTGGTCTGCTCCCCATGCCCCATCTCCTTGGGCCTAAAAAACCGTTGCGAAAGAAGAGCACCAGTGACAGATAAATAAGTCGCAGATCTCCCGTAATCACAGACGGGGGTGGTCCGCACCAGCTTCATCTTCCCCCATTTGACAATCTTCAATTCGAATGCGCATTTCATGTCGACCGATAGCCGTCTGGCAAAGTAAGATCGACTTCGGTCCATTCGGCCGATTGGGGCACCTCTTGTCGGCCGGCTGGCGCTCCAGGTCGGCGTCATACCTGGCCGTTGAGTCACGTGCCGTGCAGTGGCTGCCTCACGTGTCGGCCACACGGACGAGCGGTGAGTGACCGCCGTCCTCGGCGGCGCCGTCATACCTCTAGGTCGGCGTCATACCTGGCCGTTGAGTCACGTGCCGTGCAGTGGCTGCCTCACGTGTCGGCCACACGGACGAGCGGTGAGTGACCGCCGTCCTCGGCGGCGCTGTCATACCTCTAGGTCGGCGTCATACCTGGCCGTTGAGTCACGTGCCGTGCAGTGGCTGCCTCACGTGTCGGCCACACGGACGAGCGGTGAGTGACCGCCGTCCTCGGCGGCGCTGTCAGCGCAGTCGATAAATATTCCGCCGCCGTGTCGACATCCACGTGACTGGGGCTGTCGCGAATACCAGAATACTCGACGGCCGCCACTTAACCCAGCCAAGGGGGCGCCGAGTGCTGGTGAGGAGTGAGGGGATGGGGAGTTAGCCGGTTATTATAGCCGACCATCGGAGCCGAGGCAGCCGGCTATCTGAGCCCGGGTAGCCGACTATCGGAGCCAGGGTAATCGGCTATTGGAGCTGAGGTAACCGGCTATCGGAGCCAGGGTAGTCGGCTATTGGAGCCCGGGCAGCCGGCTATCGGAGCCCGAGTAGCCGACTATCGGAGCCAGGGTAATCGGCTATTGGAGCAGAGGTAACCGGCTATCGGAGCCAGGGTGGTCGGCTATTGGAGCCCGGGTAGCCGGCTATCAGAGCCGTGGTAGCCGACTATCAGAGCCCGGGTAGCCGGTTATTGGAGCCAGGGTAGCCGGCTATCGGAGCCAGGGTAGCCGACAGTCGAAGCCGGGGTAGGCGACTATAGGAGCCAGGGTAGCCGAATATCGGAGTATATCGACGAATAGATCGTCAGCATGAAGAAGTGAGGGGTGGGTGCAGCCGGTGGCAGCACCACAGCACCCATCCGGTCTGCCCGTGCTACTACACACCGAGCGTCTGCCCGTGCTACTACACACCGACCGTCTGCCCGTGCTACTACACACCGACCGTCTGCCCGTGCTACTACACACCGACCGTCTGCCCGTGCTACTACACACCGAGCGTCTGCCCGTGCTACTACACACCGACCGTCTGCCCGTGCTACTACACACCGAGCGTCTGCCCGTGCTACTACACACCGACCGTCTGCCCGTGGTACTACACACCGAGCGTCTGCCCGTGCTACTACACACCGACCGTCTGCCCGTGCTACTACACACCGACCGTCTGCCCGTGCTACTACACACCGACCGCCACGGACGTCAGCGTGCTCGGTGACTGTTTGAGGTGCACGTAACTTTGCCGTAAACAGCTTCTCAAAGCGGATTCCACCTGAGGCCCACCGCATGATATGCGGCACCTCGAGGTACTTCTCAAGGTACCACCGATTGACCTTGTGTGAAGTAGTTCATCGGGCAATGTTGATGCCTTCGGACGTTCAAGGTACCCCTGACCCAAGGTCAGACACCTCAGCACCTCAGTTACCCCTGACCCAGGGCCAAACACCCTCAGCACCTCAGTTACCCCTGACCCAGGGCCAGGCACTTCAGCACCTCAGTTCTCCTGACACAGGCACAGGCACCTCAGCACCTCAGTTACCCCTAACCTAGGGCCAGATACTCCGCCACCTCAGTTACCCCTGACACAGGCACAGGCACTTCAGCATCTCAGTTACTCCTGACCCAGGGCCAGGCACTTCACCATCTCAGTTATCCTGACCCATGTTGCGCCGTTGCCAGTTTCCCGTTGATGCCCGACCATCGAGCTTCAGTGGCTTCATGACATGATGCAGGACTGGAAAGGTCTCGGGACAGGGTTCCCATAGCTGACGAATGGCAGCCGATCGTTGAGTGAGGATACCGACATCTTTAGCTAACCTTAATTTTCAGACATTTTTGGGGGATTCCAGCGAAACCAAAAGTAGTGTCAATACGCACCATCAGTCGCACGGCAAGACTCACAGGTTTAATAGAGATGGTCTCACACAGTCACGTGACACCACAGTCCTCACAGAGCCACGTGGCACCAAAGGCCTCACACACATGCCGAGCCAGGAGCATCACCGCACCACTTGGAACCTCCCATGGAATCAATGCCAGACAGTTGCTGGTGACGTCATAGTTTACCGCCGTGTCGCGTGCCAGAATGCCAGGTATGCGTCGGTTGGAGCTGACCTCGGCGGCGGTCACGTGCCTCCCACCCGCCGATGTTAGGATAGCCGATGTGAGGACCAGCCGGCGTGAGGAGCAGCCGGTGTTAGGATAGCCGGTGTGAGGAGCAGCCGGTGTTAGGATAGCCGGTGTGAGGACCGGTGTGGAGACCAGCCGGTGTTAGGATAGCTGATGTGAGGATCAGCCGGTGTGAAGACCGGCCGATGTGAAGACCAGTCGATGTGAGGACCAGCCGGTGTTAGGATCAGCCGCATCACGTGCCAGGTATGCGTCGGTCGGAGCTGACCTCGGCGGCGGTCACGTGGCTCCCACCGGCCGGTGACATCATGGCCGGTGTGACGACCAGTTCGTGCGTGACCAACCTCGGCGTTCAGCCGACCACCTGTCTGTGATCCGGCGTGATTCAGCGCCACCCACTCACTTCGGGGACACACGCCAGCTGTGACTACAGCACGGACAACCACTCCGGCAATTTGGCGCCGACATCACGGCGAAAATCGATGCCATTGTCATTAATCTACGTGAGTTATTAATGGTACGTCCGCTGACGTGGCGACAATCAGCTGCCGTGACAGCAATCAGCTGACGTGACGACAGTCAGCTGACGTGACGACAATCAGCTGCCGTGACAGCAGTCAGCTGACGTGACGACAATCAGCTGCCGTGACGACAGTCAGCTTACTTGACAGCAGTCAGCTGACGTGGCGACAATCAGCTGCCATGACGACAGTCAGCTGACGTGACGACAGTCAGCTGCCGTGACAGCAGTCAGCTGACGTGACGACAGTCAGCTGACGTGACGACAGTCAGCTGCCGTGACGACAGTCAGCTGCCGTGACGACAGTCAGCTGCCGTGACGACAGTCAGCTGACGTGACGACAGTCAGCTGACGTGACGACAGTCAGCTGACGTGACGACAGTCAGCTGACGTGGCGGCAGTCAGCTGACGTGGCGGCAGTCAGCAGACAGCAGCTAACCGTTAGGAGTGAGCGGAGCCTGGCTAGGAGGGAGCGGAGCCTGGCTAGGAGGGAGCGGAGCCCGGCTAGGAGGAGCGGAGCTCCATTGCGACGGCTGATGACATCAGCAAGGCACACCATAATTGGTGGGAACGCCAGTCTGTGATCGGCGCGGCGCGCGCCAGTCTGTGATCGGCGCGGCGCGCGCCAGTCTGTGGTCGGCGCGGCGCGCGCCAGTCTGTGATCGGCGCGGCGCGCGCCAGTCTGTGGTCGGCGCGGCGCGCGCCAGTCTGTGATCGGCGCGGCGCGCGCCAGTCTGTGATTGGTGCGGCGTTCTCAATAGCATTCACCGCTCGGTGCATGGCCGGCCGGTGGTGAACCATGGGCGAACCTCGCAGCAGGGTTAGATTTGTGCCTTGAAATCCTGGATTTGAAGAGGAATATTTTCAGACATTCAAATTCCGAAATGATATTTTCTTACGACAGCAAAATACTTTTTGTTTGTACTTCTGTGTCAGTTTCTGGCATGCTTATCCAACAGCGATATGTTTGTTGTCATTTTCCAACAACTCCATTCCCATCTTTTGCCGAAAAAGGGTGAATAACTTACCGGAGAAGATAGTGTTCAGCACGCTAGACATCCAAGGGGCATGCTTTCAACGCTGCTTCGCAGTCAGTGGTCGGCTTGCGAACCTGTCAGTGTATATCCATGTGTTTGACACCTGTGCGGTGGATCTGCGAATGAGACTGAGGCGTCGCAGCAGCTGACTTACCTGAGTTGAAGCAGGATGCGGCCCCTTCATGCCATCATCTGCCGATCCGGTGTCCTCTGGAACACAACAGAACGCACTGTTATCTCGTGAGTGGCGGCTTATCGTGAGTGGTTGCCCGCTCCGTGCCCTCTGGAACACAACAGAACGCACTGTTATCTCGTGAGTGACTGCCCGCTGAGACCGGATTACAAAGCCCTCTAGGCGGCGCTCATTTTGTCTGTGCGAGTTTACCTTTACCTGGATTAATGGCTGCTTGGAATTTTCCTCGGAATGTTCCCCTTCTTTGAACTTCGGGAATGAACGCTTGCCGCGAGTAGCTACGCAGGTTCCTTTGGCGATGGAATGTACCTCACAGGAAGAATTATAGTAGCACTCTCAGGTGAACGAATAATCATGCATATTCGGTTTTGAAAGTTGATATCACCTGTCTGGGCGTCTTCACAGTGGGATCACGGCGCGGTGATATTTCGCCGCCATTGCGAGCCATGTGCCGCTTCTCTTGGAGCGGATCTATGTGAGCTTACCAGCAGCCACCAGGCTAGGATTTATGACTCGAATCTCCGCCACGCCTACCCCGAACGTGCCTCACCACGCTCAGCTTTCCTATCGGATTTGCGCACTAATATCTGGAAGTTGAATACAATGCGAGCAGTGGCGGCATGCAACTTCAGCCCAGAATTTCCCTCGGGACAGCATATTGCCAGGCTTACACCTCTGTCCAACTCTGTCCACTTCAGCACTGTTATATCTTCTACCGGCCACTATATCGCACCTATCCACAGCCAGGATTGGATTTTTACTTTGTAATTTTGGATATTTTTTTTTGTGGTGGGGGGGGGGGGCTAATCGAATATGGAGAGAACATATTTCTTCAAAACTGTGCAAACCTCAGTTTGCATCTTAAAGTGAATCATGAGCACTTCACCATAGAGCAGCTCATTGTCAAACAGCCCCGTTCAACCTCTAAATGAGAAAGACGAGCATAATTTTTTTTGGAGAGGATAATGTTCAGGATGCCAAAAATCCATAGACAACATATTTGTCCAACCCTGTCCACAGCAGGTTCTTTGAGCAGATGAATCTGAGCGTTCGCCTACCGAGCATGCTTCGCTGCACCATTCGCACCGGATGCGGGCTACCGCTCCCACTCCAATCCACTGCACACGGAGACACAGCCGCCCAACAGACATCACCGCGTTGCGCGTCACAACACAAATCCGACTTTACCAGATCTTAGTACTGTCTGTGGACTGGTGACCCGCTAGGACAGGTCAAAGGGTTAAACTTTTCCGAACATTGAGTCTCGACTACAACAGGTCCCACTCTGAATGTTACTAAAGAGCCGCAAAACATAGATTCGGTTTGGGAGTTCGACAACATCTCTCAACATACATTGTCCCCTAATAATGTGCATGGTTAACAAGCCAGGTCAGGCTAAACACGCGCAGGCCACACAATGCGTTACGTACAGCTGCTTGTTAAGCTTGTCAATTGCTGCATGTGAGTACCAAAGGGTAGAAGTGGTGGCTGAATTCAAGGTCAAACACTGAGCACGACCTAGAATGCTCTTTTTGTTTAGGTCTACTAATGTCCATACAGCGTATTGGAGTGCTGCGAGCACCAGAGGATCACCGTTATACAGTGTGCCCTGAGGACATTTGAGGGCATCAAATGCCATCGATATCAGCAGGCCGTAAACTGGTGCTCAGCCGTTGTAGACGGAGTGACCGTTAGTCCAGCGCAACCGCCGCCTGGCCGCAGTTGGAGACGAATGTGGGGTCACCTACTGTCCCTCGCGGCAGTCACACATCACAAGTCACCTACTACCCCCCCCCCCACCCCCTACCCTGGTGGCAGTTGGTGGGGACAACAAATGCCGGGCCACCTACTGCCCTCCTCAGTGGCAGTTGATGGGGGCAAATGCGGGGTCACATGCTGCCCCTCGCGGCAGTTGGACAAATGCGTGGTCACCTACTGCCCTCCCCTGGTGGCAGTTGGTGGAGACAAATTGCCCGGTCACTTACTGTCCCCAGTGGCAGTTGATGGGGGCAAATGCGGGGTAACCTACTGCTCTCCCTGGCGGTAGTTGGTGGAGACAGATGCGGGGTCACCCAGCTCGGCGGCCGACTGCGTCGCAGGGCGTGGCACAGTCAGCCGCCGCCATGACACCCTCTCTTTCAGCACGGATGACGGGTACTTCAGGATAAATATTGTCATGAGAGCTTATGAAAATCAAAATCAAAAGGGCAGATGTAACTTTGAGTGAAGAAATTAGGATTTGGAACGCTGGAACAAACACGAAGTGTTTTCGAGTTTTCAAAGGTGTGATGGTCGTGTCGGGTCACAATGGCTGTGACGATCGACTTGGATGGGTACTTGGGATCAAGTTGTCCCTGATATTAACTTCGTTTTCGGACGGACACGGGAGCAGAGTTGCTCGAGCTTCGCCTTTGATCGTAATTTGGTGAGCTCATGCATACAACAACACGCTGTTATTGCTTCACATTCTGCGCGCATCGCCTCAACTTTACAGGCCAGCCCAGATCCAACGTCGGCCACGATCTAAGCGATCAGTAATAAGTGTCTGAACTGTTCCTTGCGATGGGAGTCAAACAACGACCGCCATTCATCAGTGTTGTTTACAACGCCGATCCATTAACACCCGACACGATTCACGTCAGTCTGGCACTCAGAGCCCTCATCGTCGGGCCGGCTCAACTGTGTCAGCTCGGAGCACGACCGAACTGCTCGGATTTCATCACCATTCATATCGACGCCAGCCCATACCGCGCCCGTGTTCGCTGATTTCCGGACGATTTTCCGCCCAATCACATAGTCATCGATCCATACCACGCTGGTTCCCGCTGATAGCCCTCGCTGGTTCTCGCTGATAATCTTCGCTGGTTCTTGCTGATAGCCCATGCTGGTTCCGCTTAGTCTTGCTGATAACCCAGGTTGGTTCTCGCTGATAGTCCTCGCTGGTTCTCGCTGATAGCCCATGCTGGTTCCGCTTAGTCTCGCTGATAACCCAGGTTGGTTCTCGCTGGCAGCCCACGCTAGTTCTCGCTGATAACCCAAGCTGGTTCTCACTGAAAGCCCACGCTAGTTATCGCTGATAGCCCACCCTGGTCCTCGCTGATGCCTTTTGCTGGCTCTCGCTAGTTTCGGATGGATTTCGCTCGTATATAGACGGGATAAAACAATGCCATGCCAATGGGAGATGGGAGTAGACGTGTCTGCTCTAAACGGAAGCAATCCCCGTTTATGACGTCATCTTTTATCATCTGCTACCGCCATCGCAATGTGCTGTAATTCAGATATTTAGGTGGAAAACTACGCCTACATCTATCAGGAAGTTGCTTTGACCTCCCGAAGGCAGAGTTTTGACTTCCCGAATTTATTCCCACAGAACTTCACATATACAACTGTATTAATTGCTATTCTTTCACCATACTCGACTGCCGTCATATATGGCATTACAGTCGTACCAGCAGCTACGTTTTCATCTGCCAAATAATCTTTTGCCCGCACTGTTTCGCTCACCTTGCGCAACTGTTTTGACGTCATCAGGAGTCTTGGCCTGCCACCCTCCACTCCACGAAAAATGAATTCCAGAGCACTGCGCCACCGTGCTGACGAACGGAAACGACGAGTGTCCAGGATGTAGCTCAAACATGCAAATCAGGGGTGAAGCGATTTATTTCGCTGTGGGTGAAGCTGTTTATCTCGCGGTAGGTGGAGCTGTTTATCTCGCGGTGTGTGAAGCTGTTTATCTCGCTGCTGTTTATCTCGCTGCTGTTTATCTCGCTGCTGTTTATCTCACTGTGGGTTGAGCTGTTTATCTCGCTGTGGGTGAAGCTGTTTACCTCTCTGTGGGTGGAACTGTTTATCTCGCTCTGGGTGAAGCTGTTTTTCTCGCTGTGGGTGAAGCTGTTTACCTCTCTGTGGGTGGAACTGTTTATCTCACTCTGGGTGAAGCTGTTTATCTCGCTGTGGGTGAAGTTGTTTGCCTCGCTGTGGGTGGAGCTGTTTATCTCGCTGTGGGTGAAGCTGTTTATCTCGCTGTGGGTGGAGCTGTTTATCTCGCTGTGGGTGAAGCTGTTTATCTCGCTGTGGGTGAGGCTGTTTACCTCGCTGTGGGTGGAGCTGTTTATCTCGCTGTGGGTTAACAATGGTCGCACGCCGCACGTGCAAACTCCGTCACTTGCCTGTTCCGAATAGGCAGCAAATTATTGGCTAAACGTACACATGACACCGAAGCATTTCAGTGAATTGCCAGTACTCACTATGCAGACCACTATGCCCCGGACACTCCACCACCAAGAACTGGTGACACGGCTCGGGTCACTAACGCCCGGCCTCAGGCATTTCACCACCAAGCACCAGTGACCCGGCTCGGGTCACTGGCATTCAGCCGCCATAGAAGCATGGGCGGGGTTTCGTTCTGAGGCAACTGCAAGCCTCTGCCCCGAAAACGATCAGGTCGCGCTTTTTAAAAAAATATTAGGGGTCAATGACAGGTACCTTAAATATTCGAAAACCATCGGTAAACCCCGATAATATAAGTTCCGGTCGTGGCTGAAATGTGCGTTGCCAAAACATAATTAATGTAACTTGCTATGCTGGAAGCTAGTCTACAAATTTTGCAGTGCCAAAAAGCTTCAAATACCTATTAGTGGGCTAGGTGTGCCTAGCTGGCTGTATGTGCTTAGATGGCTACGTGTGCCTAGTTGGCCAGGTATGCCTAGTTGGCCAGGTATGCCTAGTTCGCTAGGTGTGCCTAGTTGGGTAGGTGTGCCTACTTGGCTAGGTGTGCCTAATTGACTAGGTGTGCCTAGTTGACATCGCACACGTACACGTATAGTGCATGCAAAGAACCGTATTTGTTGACGTGCCTCGCCGAATGATTTAATGTTGGTTGGTTATTAGGGTTTTAGGGCGCATCGACTGCATTGATGCATTTAATGATTTAATGTCAACATCCAGTTGGAAACATAGTACCCTGACGGAAAACAGCCAACCGTTGGTAAGTACAACGCAAGTGGTTCAATATAAATATTGTTCACGTGTAGCTATACGCGATTGCTGTTGCACGAGCCTTGTGGTACATTCAAATTTGGCACGGGAGTTTAACCTCGTTTTCTTATCGGAAGACCTCGGGCCTGACGGCCATCGGTTTTCCAATAAGATACGCGGTGATTTTAGGATAGTTTCCCAACACCGGTCAGTAACATTATATAACCAATGTACTTAAGTAAGTACCCTAGTGTCATCAGGCACTGCAATGTCCCACCAGTGCAATCAATATGCATAGATGACCACAGATGCTCCAAAATATCCACAAACCACGACGTTTCGTCCAATCACTCCCATTCTTTCACTTGAAAGTTTTCACCACTGTCGACCGAGTGTGTTTTTGTTCTACTCGGAGAGAAGCCACCATGCGCATTAGTCTCGTACGGGAGGGCAGATCCGACCGATTACGGGCCGGTCAACACGGGAAGGGCGGGTGGCAGCCATGATGGACGCAGTATAGATGACGCATCTCCACGGCATGGTGGTTTCAGGACACAGAACAGGCTGCCCACGTCCGACACGCCTGTGCAGTAGGACGGCTCCCGTTAATGTTCTACCAATGTGCCTATGCGAAGGGCAAACAAAAATCATACGCAGCTTGAGAAACATCGGATGATCTTACGAACTGCTTCACTCAAATTGGAAATATGTCAGCGACGAACTTCCGATGTTTACGTCCCCACTGGATCCACACTGAGAACAACACAACAACACAACAAGCTAACAGGAAGCCGACAACACGCATTTGCTGGCCTGCCATGTTGAAGCGCTTAATCACATTCCTTGCACAACTACTTGGTGCGCTCACCGAGACATATTACGCAGACTTCAGATATTTTGTTTCCAATCTGAGCAACATGGTTCCGGGTTGGGATCTCGCCAACGGCTGGCTTTTGGTACTTGAAAATGAATCATTTCAACTCAACATCCGTTATTGTGGTTGCGCACATGCGGTAATAATCACCCAACAAAAAAAACTAGCAGGTGATGTTGCCTGAATAACCCCCACATGCTCTCTGAACACGTCGCTCTTCCAAAAAGCTATCGGTAGTTTAGGAGAGCCATATCATCTATTGAACTTGACATGCCTAAACCTGCTCTTCAAGTTAAACAGGATTAAGTACTGGGCAAGGACTGGCGACTAAAGGACTTATAATGCTCCGGGTGCTCCCCCCCCCCAATATGCAGACCTCGTGCCTGCACTGCCTTCCCTGTCTCCAATATACAGACCTCCTGCCTCCACTGCCCTCAACACACAGACCTCGTGCCTGCACTGCCTTCCCTGCCGCTCGGGTGTTGCCATGGCAATCTACTCGCACACGACTCCAGCGTTGCATTGGTGCGAGACAGCGGCGTAAGCAGCTCAAAAACGCACATCGCGCCGGGGGTCCTATTCAGGGATGGGAAAATGGTCTATTCCCGGATTTTTCACACCCAGAACATTATATTCTACAGAACATTATCCTCCCACTTTCTCATTTGGAGGTTGAATGGTGCTGTCTGACAATGAACTGCTCCATGATAAAGTTATTGATATCCACTAGAAGGAGCAAACTGAAATTCTGATGTCATAGGTTTGAAGAAAAATATCTCCTCCGTATTCAATCAACCAATTTTTCCTCTCCACATCCGGGATTACAATATACAAATCCAACCCGGGTCCTATCTCATCGTTTCCATAGGTACTAAATAATGTTAATTGCAAATACCAAGTGGAAGAAATTCAGTACGCCGAAACATTCTTGCTGAGCCACACGTTCAAATGTATAATCGACTCAAGTTACTCTTGAAAGGACAAGTCCTGCGCCGGATCTTGCACGTTCATATCACCTGCAAACATACGACCCTGAAGGCAACTGATGCTTTCATCGTGAGAGCTCGCCACTTGTGGTAGATCGCCCTGGTTCCGGCCTCCATCCCCCACTGGTGCATCACCATCACCATCCGTCACCGCAAAACCGAGAAACTTAACACGTTCCACGAAACTGGTGACGACAGCACTCATTGCAATCGACACGGCGGATCCTGGAGCCGGCCACCCGGCAGCCTCTTTGACATCGCTCACGTAGGCTCGCTGCAGACGCCAGGCTGATCGGCGTTGAAAGTGAGGTATTGCCGTTGTCGCAGTGCGAGTACGACGGGCATGGTGGGATGGGAGGCATCCGCTGCCTATCCACCGAGCACGGAGCGCGACAGGAGCAGCGCCTCGCGGGGAACCGCGTGCGCCAGGAGGGCGAGGAGGAACGGAAGCGTTCTGAAGTGTCGTCGATAGTCGACCAGTGAAGACGACGACGACACTCACTCGTAAGCTAGCGTCGTGACCAAGCTGTCGAAGAGTCCCGGACGACAGAAGATAGCGCCGTGACCAAACAATCGAAGAGTCCCGGACGACAGAAATGTACCTCACTGAAGGTCGGCGCTACCTTTGGCCGGGCACTCGTCACAGACAGCCAGGTTGTCGCTACCCTTGGCCGGGCACTCGTCACAGACAGCCAGGTTGCCGCTACCCTTGGCCGTGCACTTGTTACAGACAGCCAGGTTGCCGCTACCCTTGGCCGTGCACTCGTTACAGACAGCCAGGTTGCCGCTACCCTTGGCCGGGCACTCGTCATAGACAGCCAGGTTGCCGCTACCCTTGGCCGTGCACTTGTTACAGACAGCCAGGTTGCCGCTACCCTTGGCCGTGCACTCGTTACAGACAGCCAGGTTGCCGCTACCCTTGGCCGGGCACTCGTTACAGACAGCCAGGTTGCCGCTACCCTTGGCCGTGCACTTGTTACAGACAGCCAGGTTGCCGCTACCCTTGGCCGTGCACTCGTTACAGACAGCCAGGTTGCCGCTACCCTTGGCCGGGCACTCGTCATAGACAGCCAGGTTGCCGCTACCCTTGGCCGTGCACTTGTTACAGACAGCCAGGTTGCCGCTACCCTTGGCCGTGCACTCGTTACAGACAGCCAGGTTGCCGCTACCCTTGGCCGGGCACTCGTTACAGACAGCCAGGCACTCGTCACGTGGTGGCTGCAATGGTCACCAGTCTTTAGCACAATGTCGCGGACCCAATCATCAATCAGTTGGCACTCTACCACTCGCGCATCAAACAACGAAAGAAGGCCACCTCGGCTATCAACCAGGTTTCACCTCGGCTATCGCCCAAGGCCATTCCAGTCGTGCATTGGGGTGGGCAACTGGTGGGCGACATAACAGGTACGCGGGGGGGGGGGGGGCGGCCGTGGAGCGGCTGGCATTCCCAGTTTCCGGTGAAGGGGTCACCGGAAATGGGAAAGTGAAGGCGGAAGCTGTCGTTGCCGGTGGAGGAATAAGGCAATGTCGGAAGATTGGGACGCCGCAAGCTGCGTGGTCGGCACCAGAAGACACTCCAATACCATAGCGCCCTCAAGAGCCCGCGTGGCCATCGAACAGAAACTGGACGAAGACCTCACCTTTCCTTGACGTCACTACATTTTGGAGCTCGTCGTTGACAAGAGCGACGCCACTGGCAGCTTTGTGTATGGCAAAGCAATTTGTAGACCTTCTTTCCCGGGGCGTTAATTTTTGAAAATAATCGGGGCGGGGACGATATTTGGAAAGGCATCGACTGGGAGATCCTAGGAGCCCATGTAAAGTAAAATTATTGGGAGTCAAGCCAACATTGGGAGGGCCATAGCCCCACAAAACAAAACCGACACCCAAATTATTTGCTCACGCAATACATAGCTGACCAGAAAGCTGTTATTGTCACAGTAGTTATCCAATTAGTCATAGCATGTACAATGTGCAACTTATAGACGGACATGGCGAAACGTTCCTCTGTACAATGATGGCGGACACGAGCCCAGACACTACACTTCAGTGTCAGAGGAATAGGTCGGCCGGGGTCACAGCCGCGTCAATGGGAGAGTTCCGCTCGGACGATCACGTCCCTCGAGTATCTGCAGAAGGCTGCACGTGGCATATTCAACATTTCATGATGGCCTTCCAGTTTGGAATTTCGCATGAAAAGACTAACTGGGCATGGTGTATTGTAATACATGTTGGAACTCATCCAAACCAATAACATGATTTAGAGAAACATGCTTTGCAAAAACAAGGCATTCATAAAGAAACTTTATTGTTCATTCCTGAAGTCATATCTGAGGTATTTTTGTCCCATCGTTTCCAACATCAGACGCAAAAAGAAAATGTCCAGAGAAGAGCTACAAGAATAATCTCAGGCGTAGAGCACAGCCAGGGGGACGAGGGCCTGCCCCCCCCCCCCCCCCCGATCAGAAAAAATACACCAAGCCAACCAAGAAGCTTTTGGAATTGCACCGCGTCAAACCAGAAATGTTCGGCGCGCTTCGCGCGTCGAAAGCGATCTCTATCACACGAGATGGCCACAGGGGGTCGGGCCCCTCTTTAAGAAAACATTGCCTGCGCCCATGTATGATCATGATACTTTACAGCCGAGAGGTTATCTGATTCAGGTGTGACCGTAATGCAGGATCGTGATACGCTAAATGTTTCCACCCCTCTCAGTCATAATCTGTCCTTTCTCCTCTCATCGATTTCCCGCTTCTTCCATTATATGCTGACTGAGGAAAAGAGCGAAATCTAACGTTCACGTGGATTCTAGCGGCAATATGGTTTTCACGTATATTGCAAGGACAGATTCAGGGATCTCCATTATTATTCGCTACATCAAAATCATTTGGAAGAATTTGCTTCGGTGAAATGAGAATGTGCAACGTTTGCCAAATTCCATTATCGATACCGAAATAATCACGCACGCGACCTACCCGCGCGAAATCTGACCCGCTGTAGACACTTGTAAATAGTTCCTATACAGGGTACTCAGCGCCGTCTTGTGAGCAATTCTGGAACTGGTGTGGTATCTTTGGGATAAGGTGCGACTGGCCGTGATGGTTTTATCACCTTTTTTTCTCAAAACCATCACACACAAATACGAAACATGGCCGCTTACTCAGTTGTCATGGCCTAGCCTCCGTTATACCATTCAGAGCCGACACCGTCGGCCTGTGACTGACACACGGCCATTATCTGCTGTCTCTCTGCCCCGTCGGCCTGTAACTGACACACGGCCATTATCTGCTGTCTCTCTACCCCGTCGGCCTGTGACTGACACACGGCCATTATCTGCTGTCTCTCTACCCCGTCGGCCTGTGACTGACACACGGCCATTATCTGCTGTCTCTCTACCCCGTCGGCCTGTGACTGACACACGGCCATTATCTGCTGTCTCTCTACCCCGTCGGCCTGTGACTGACACACGGCCATTATCTGCTGTCTCTCTACCCCGTCGGCCTGTGACTGACACACGGCCATTATCTGCTGTCTCTCTACCCCGTCGGCCTGTGACTGACACACGGCCATTATCTGCTGTCTCTCTACCCCGTCGGCCTGTGACTGACACACGGCCATTATCTGCTGTCTCTCTACCCCGTCGGCCTGTGACTGACACACGGCCATTATCTGCTGTCTCTCTACCCCGTCGGCCTGTGACTGACACACGGCCATTATCTGCTGTCTCTCTACCCCGTCGGCCTGTGACTGACACACGGCCATTATCTGCTGTCTCTCTACCCCGTCGGCCTGTGACTGACACACGGCCATTATCTGCTGTCTCTCTACCCCGTCGGCCTGTGACTGACACACGGCCATTATCAGCTGTCTCTCTACCCCGTCGGCCTGTGACTGACACACGGCCATTATCTGCTGTCTCTCTACCCCGTCGGCCTGTGACTGACACACGGCCATTATCAGCTGTCAGTCTACCCCGTCGGCCTGTAACTGACACACGGCCATTATCTGCTGTCTCTCTACCCCGTCGGCCTGTGACTGACACACGGCCATTATCTGCTGTCAGTCTACCCCGTCAGCTTGGTGTAGAGTCCAGCTGCACCTGTCACGGCGGGCCGGCGCCGGTCATGCGATCAGACGGACGTCGAACACACCCCGAGATGAATGGGCGCCCCCGAATTTGGCATTCCACTCGCGGTCAACGAATAGTCTCTGGTTAAGCTCCGGTGCGAGATGGCCGACCCACCTGACAATGGGACAGTGGGCTATTGAGGGCAGCGCCGCGCCACCAACACGGGAGACACATCCGTGGGCGATGCCGGGCCGTGCGGTGTGGTCAAACCTGGCTCAAACCGGGCTCAAACCTGGCCCGCGCCGACCACAGCCAAGTGCCAGCTGGTTTGTTCCCGATGATTTACGGTGGAAGATAATATGACATGTCAATATTTCTGGATGATTACATTCCAGCACTGTGCCGGGCGTCCATGGTGTGAGGCCAGGTGAGTGTGCCCGGTGAGACTGGGAACCGATCATGTGGTGGGACTTGCCGGAAGCTGCGTCGTCTCCGCGGCCGCAGTGGATCGCTGTCTCTGGATGGAGCGGTTTTGAATTGGAGCCCCACTGGCTACAGAGTGCTGGACTCGGCCGGTGGTCCTTTCACCGTCAGCAGACCGCTACTGCTCCAGTACTCCGCCAGTGGTCCCACCACCGTTAGCAGACCGCCACCCGTCAGCAGACCAGTCCCGTCAGCTTCCCGTCAGCAGACCGCTACCACCCCAGTACTCCGCCGGTGGTCCCCTCGCCCTCAGCAGATTGCTTCCGCTCCAATAAAGAGGGCCAAAGGAATGCATTCCTAAAACGACGGGGAGAACTAGCCGCCAGAGAGGACCCAGAGCCATTGGAGGGCGCCTTCCAGCGCCTATGCAGGGTCCCTGGGTCGGCGGGAGCCAGATCAAGTCGATCTGAAGGTCTTACTCCAATATACGCTTATTAGTAAAATGAGTGGTGAAGAGTCTCATATCACCCAATGGGCACCAATTCTACCAGAGGGCCTCTGCCTTATAATCCTAAATGCGCTATCCTATGCGAGGCCTAAATCCTATTATTGTGAGCATGGCTGACGTCATAAACGGACGCATGCTTGGAGTTTATTTTTGTGCAAAGCGTTTGTGCAAAGCATATAATTATGCCGCTTTTCCGGGGTTACAATCTGTGGCACCTGAGGTGTGGTCAGAGGAGTGTTCCTATCCCCGCGGGCTGGCCTGTGGCACCTGAGGTGTGGCCCGGGGTGTGGCCCCCCGTGTGGCCCCCCCCTAGGGGGAAAAATAGGAGTATTTTCCCCCCGGAGGGCCGAGTGTGGCGCCCCCTCTATTATTAAAAGAATTTTTTTTTTCCCCCCCGGAAGGGGGTGTGGCCTAGGTGTGGTCAGAGGAGTTTTGATCCGCGGGCTGGCCCGGTGTGGCACCTGAGGTGTAGTCGGAAGTGTTCTGATCCCGCGGGCTGGCCGGGTGTGGCACCTCAGGTGTGGTCAGAGGAGTGTTCTGATCCCCGCGGGATGGCCGGGTGTGGCACCTCAGGTGTAGTCAGAGGAGTGTTCTGATCCCCGCGGGCTGGCCGGGTGTGGCACCTCAGGTGTGGTCAGAGGAGTGTTCTGATCCCCGCGGGATGGCCGGGTGTGGCACCTCAGGTGTGGTCAGAGGAGTGTTCTGATCCCCGCGGGATGGCCGGGTGTGGCACCTCAGGTGTAGTCAGAGGAGTGTTCTGATCCCCGCGGGCTGGCCGGTGTGGCATCAGTGTGGTCGGGGTGTTCTGATCCCCGCGGGATGGCCGGGTGTGGCACCTCAGGTGTGGTCAGAGGAGTGTTCTGATCCCCGCGGGCTGGCCCGGTGTGGCACCTGAGGTGTAGTCAGAGAAGTGTTCTGATCCCCGCGGGCTGGCCGGGTGTGGCACCTCAGCTGTGGTCAGAGGGAATTTCTGGAGACAGCTGCCCTGCCAAACTGAGTCCCCGGCGAAAACCCAGCCGCCGCCGCGGTGAAGGCCGGAGACGGCTGCGAAGCGACCCAGCCGCCTACAGTGGCAGGCCTGAGTGCAGTGTGACGCCAATGAGCCCGAGCCGAGCACCTCCAGATGGCTCGAAAAACAGCCGGCTGCCGGCTGTAATAGGTGTTGTCGGCACCGACAGTTTCGGCACGGGAGTGGAGTGGAATGGGGTGTAGTAGAGTGGGGTGTAGTGTTGCGTAGTGTAGTGTTGCGTAGTGTAGTGAAGTGTAGTGCAGTGCAGTGGAATGAAATGGAGTATATTGGAGTATATTGGAGTTGAGTTAAGTAGAGTAGAGTGGAGTGGAATGTGGTAGAGTGGAGTGTCGTGGAGTGGAGTGGAGTTGAGGGGGGTGGAGTGTAGTTAAGTAGTTAAGGGGAATGGACGAGAGGGGAGAGGTGGGAAGGAGACGGAGGGGAGGGTGGACTGGGAGTGGAGTGGGGTGTAGTGCAGCTTGGTGTAGTGTAGTGATATTTAATGGAGTGGGGTGGAGTAAATTGTAGTTGAGTTGAGTAGAGTAGGGTAGAGTGGAATGGAGTGTGGTGGAGTGGAGTGGAGTTGGGTGGAGTGAAGTTGAGTTGAGGGGAGTGGAGTGAAGTAGTTGAGAGGAGGGGAGGGGAGGGGAGGGAAAGGGAAGGGAGGAAAGGAAGGGAAGGGTGGGAGGGAGTGGAGGGGAGGGGAGTAAAGCGAGTGGAATGGTGTACAATATAATGGAACGAAGTGGAGTAGAGTGAAGTGAAGTGGAGTTGAGTGGAGTAGAGTGGGACTGACTGGAATGGAGAGAGTGCAGTCCGCTTCGGTGCCACGGTGGCGTGCGCCTACCGAGCCGCCAATGGGCACCACCGCCACAACTCAGCCTTCCAGTCAAATACCTGTCAAGCGGCGCGTGCTTCGTAGATCCAGGTAATCCGAAAATGATCCGCCGACCTCTCGCGATCCGCTTTATCACTGACGCGCACGGTTATCGAACGCTCCGCCGATATCCAGCGGCGCACACCGCCAGGTTCGAACCGAACCGAACCCGGCACGTCGCTGGCGCCACCTGTCGCCGCGCGAGCTGACCTGACCTGACACGACACGACCTGCCCGCGTCACGCCGTCACTGCAGCACACCACACCGAAACACTTCCGGCGCACACAATCGACGCGGGCGGCACCTCAGCACCAGTGCGATGGAACTGAAGCAAGTGCGGCCCAGCTCGCACGAGTAGGCTTTTTCTCGCATGGCCGCAGGATAGACTTGACGGTTGGAACAGAACGGTGGGGCTCGGGCTGCGCAGGTGGCGGCACGGCCGACCGCCGGCGGATTAACAGGTGGAACGGGGAGCGCGAGGTAGGCGCTCCGGCCGACCACCCGGACGCGCTGAACGGAGCGGGCACGTACTCCCGACGTGGCGGCGGTCAGCGCCAGGTCACACAAGTCGCCACAGACCTGGCTACCAGCAACGGTCGCCACATACCTGGCTACCAGCAATGGTCGCTACATACCTGGCTACCAGCAATGGTCGCCACACACCTGGCTACCAGCAACGGTCGCCATAAACTTCGCTACTAGCAATGGTCGCCGCAGGCCTGGCTAACAGCAATGGCCGCCACACACCTGGCTACCAGCAACAGTCGCCACATACCTGGCCAAAAGCAATGGTCGCCACAGACATGGCTACCAGTGATGGTCGCCACATACCTGACTACCAGCAATGGTCGCCATAGAGCTGGCTACCAGAAATAGTCGCCACAGAGCTGGCTATCAACAATGGTCGCCACAGACATGGCTACCAGTGATGGTCGCCGCAAACCTGGCTATCAGCAATGGTTGCCACACAGATCTGGCTGCCAGTAATAGTCGCCACAGAGCTGGCTACCAAAAACTGTCGCTACAGACATGGCCACCAGCAATGGTCGCCGGCTTCCAGCAAGACTTTGGTAGGACGGCTACCTCCACGCACAGTATTTGGCGGACAAGTGAGCAGCCCACATGCCGGTGCAACTGGGTGCCCAGAATTAGGCAACGTTTGGCAATGTTACTGATCCTATTTGCGTTGAGTGATGCAGCATCTTAGTGCAAAAAGCAACGAGGACACGAGAAGGATCAGTGGTGTAACCCTCCCGGAATCGCTATGGGGATACATTGTACAATGCTTCTTTGTAGTACCTCTCACACACACAAACACATACTTCTTTCCTTGCATGTTGCATGCAGAATTTGTGTATGATTGTGTGATTCAACGTAAAGCTCCTGCAAAGCCCGAACAGGCGTGAGTGTCGTTTGTCTTACTTTTGGAGGGGCAAGTGCAGGGGCGCAGCCAGGATTTTCTTAAGAGGAAGGTCCAACAAAAAAGGAGACGAAATAGCGACCGCTTCCGCAAAGCGCCCCGTAAAATGTTGGCTTTGCATGAGATAAATTTGAAAATTTCTTGTTTGGTCCATGTATTTTTTGCTTGCTAAGGGGGGGGGGGTGCTCACCCTTGGCTGCGCCTCTGGGCACGTGCCTCTTCAATGCTAAGTTGTGCCAACCTAAAACTGAATCAAAAACATTCAGAGCGCGGATCACCCCCTTTCCAACGGCGGAACAAATTATTTCTTGAGCATCGCAAGCAATGTCTCATGTCCCGATTCATTCTCAATATGTGTTACGAGAGCGCTATGCGCCGACCGAATTGTTATCATAACATCACATCATTTTGAACAGGAAACCGAGATGATACCAAATCCGCATACTATTGTAAGGATCTAGCTTGCCTTGTGATAGCTTTTGATATTAATAGTGCATTCGTTGTCTATTCTAAAAAAAGCTTCTGAAATAGCAATAGTAAATATGCAAGGTAACCTTGTCGATGCACAAAACGGGCTTATTGGTGCGCAAATCATGGTTTTGGCCGGGGGCAACTCTGGTCCGTCACGAGTGGGTAGACTAAAATTGTACTCTACCAATCCTATCCCAATCCCCCAGCAGAAAAAAAAACTCGGATATCGGCTAATTTATGATGTGGCCTGGGAAACATTGATCGTCCGGCGCACACCAAGGGTGCATCTCTGCATTTGGATCACTTTTCCCACCTTTGGTCATTTGTGGTTCCCACAAAAGAGGGATGCACGTGCCTACAAATGTCAAATTTAACATAAAGCATTTGTCGTGAATCATCCCAGTGGCAAAACGCATCTGGATGATTGCCCGCTGCATCACCATTCTGTTGCTGATGACCTCCTGGTTGTGAGCATCCCTCCCAGCCTCATCCGCTATATCTTGTGCGTCCTCGGTCGTACCGAAGTGATTCAACATCAGCACGGTATCTAGGTGAACCTGGATCACGGTATCACGGTATCACGGTATCACGGTATAACGGTATCTGGCCGTGCTCTACTCAGGTAGCACTCAGACCCTCTGGCCGGAACGGGAGACGAGGCCAGCAGGACATCACGTCTGTGTGGCCGTACTCCACCCAGGTAGCACTCAGACCTGGTGGCCGGAACAGCAGGAAAGCAGCAGCAGGAGGTCAGCAGGACAGTCGTGGCGGACCGGTTCCAGGCGCCGTCACCCATGACCTGTTATTAATTTGCTCATTATCGAAGGACTGGTTCAGGTTTTTGCACTGCGAAAGATGAGGACCACCGCCATAAATGACAGCAAATAGCATGTTGAGCGTGAGTGATGGAGGGTTCAGGTACGGTGGGACATTTCAAGTAGGTACCGCAGATAGCTAGGCTAATTTAATTTGGCATGCGCCGGACTTGGCACAACGCAGTCGGGTCGCTTCACGTGCTCGCTATGAACGCCTCCGGCTGGGATGGCCAGTTGGCAACTGGCCAGGCAAGGTCGGGGTTTCAGGCAACAGGTGGGTGATCGTGCCCGACGATACGTGGCTACGTCAAGCTCTCGGTCAAAATTGTGCTACAGAACTGGACTTTCCAGATCGGGAGGTGGGTTCCGGGTTAATGAAAGAATCTTGCGCTGATCACTGACTCTGCTTCTGTAAAGCGCTCCCCAACAACAATTTGAACCAAAAACAACAACAATATATTAGTCCACTAGCAATTGAAGCATCAGAGGTTGCCCCGCAGTTAATTGGTGGCCTGAAAACATTTCTGTCATCACGCCATGCAAACCAGAGTGGAAACTCACCACGGTAGGGCAGGACATGCCTTGTGTGCCATTTGATAATATTCGTCATAGCATATCCAGCAACTTATCTTACGATCAACGCCAGGTACCGATTACGTTTGCAAAATATTGTCCGTGAAGTCAAATTTCAGGGTGCCTACTTAATACCATCGAGGTTGGTTTCCGGCTAGCCGCAGGCATCGGCTAGCCCGACGCAGCTAGCCGGCCGTGGGGAGGGGGCTGTTGAAAAATGCATGTGCAAGGATTCGAACCGTGGATTTGGGATGCATAAATCCTCTCCGTTAATCCCCTCCGTTAACCATTCGGCAACAGCTACAGGCTCCTATATGCGCTAAATTAATTACATAAGTTTTCTTTTTCAGTTTTTTTTTACACACGTGAAAAACAGTCGCAGTCGGCACCTCAGAAGATGATTATAAGTTTTGTGTTATTTATCATGCATTCCAACGTAAATTCACCCGACTTGAACAGTCCGGCAATCCTATTGAATATGTAACCAGCATGCTGACCTTAAGGTAAATCGAAGATTTAAATTGTAATTAACGTCGAATGCTTGAAAACAGCTTCTCGTTTGGCAGAATCGTAATAAACCACCGTACAATACTGTAGTTGCCGATCCGAAAGTAAGTGCCGAGCACGGGGAAGGGCGTGTATTCGCAGTAGTCAGCGACCGAACGAACCGACACGACTCACGAGAGAGGGCTCACCGTACTCAGACCACGAGCACCGGCCACGCGTCCCCTCGACGAACTGCCGGATCGTCACTGGCGCGCGCCGCCGACCCAGCCGCCCTCAACCACAGACCGCGCTGCAAAACAGCTGACGGCGCCGGGTGCCACTTGACACCGGCGCCACCGGCGCCGGCGGCCATGCATACCAGCATGGCCGCTCACTACACCTCCACCTGATTATCAATAATCATCATCGTCGTCCGGTATACACAAATCACTTGGTACACCGCAACCATACAATTCGACTGGCGCCCGCCTCACACGCATACTTCGCCGGGGCGCGGCTCGCCCATCCCGCGCGTCCTCCGTGGCCACACATTCAGCGCTCGGGTGGTCATAAAACGCATCGTCCTCACAATCCTCCGCCCGGCCCGCGCCGTCTGCGAGGTCTGCACTCAATTCTGCCGCCGCCCACGCATCCGGCGGTGCCGATGGCGGACGCTCCGCCTCCGGTTCTACCGCCCCACCCGCACTGGGCGACACCTTACGCGGCTGCTCCATCACTTCCTCCAGTGGGTCAAAGTCCTCCGACTCGCTCGCGCTCCCGTCTGGTCCGGCGTCCTCACTCCCGAATCGCCGCCGGACACACCGCACGTGCCACGGGGCACCGTCCACCTCCACCAGCGGTGTCGGGAGCAGCCGCGTCGCCACACCTCGCCGCGACACCTCCGTGCACCGCGTCGGCTGACCTCGACGTCGTATCCACACGGCGTCACCGACCTGGAACATCGCGCGCGCACGCTCAGAGCCGTCGTTCGCCACGGGCATCGTCCGGCTGGGCCCCTGCTCACCGGCGGCCACCGGCAAGTCCCGGCCAGCTCGCTTGAAGAGCCCCGCCGCCGGAGCGCTGTAGGGTCGTACACCGTCGCGAGGCGTAGCATTGTAACGGTGTACCGCTTCACCGATGGTGCAGTCCTGGCGGGCCGCCATCACCTTAATTGTCCGATGATGGCGCTCAACAATGCCGTTACCTCCCGCCTCGTGCACGGCCCGAAAGCGCAGCCGGACGCCCCATCGCGCCGCGAACGCAGCCATCCGACGACCCCGGAATTCTGTTGCGTTGTCCAACAGCAATTCAGCCGGCGCGCCCCGTTCCAGGAAGATGGTTTCAGCTGGCCCGTGACCTCGGCTGCGTCGGAACGGCGCAGCAACCGCCACATCCTCCCGTACCGGGACGGCCCACAGTCGATCACCGTCAGGTACGACCGGCCCCGGTAGTGGGTAACGTCGATGGCTAGACGTTCCCACGTCAGCGGCACGCTCAGTGACCCGCGCTGCCAGCGCGCAGGTGCCGGGTCGATGGACTGGCACACATCGCACTGCTGGATCACCGCTCGCACCGCTGACCGGGTGGCACGCGCGTCCTCGCTCCGACGCACATACCAGAGCGTCCGGCGGACCCCCTGGTGCCCGGTGTTCTCGTGCACCTCACGTATCCGGGCGGGGTCGGCGTCTGGTCGCGGGTCCACGGCCGCCGCGACGGCGCCCGGTGGCGCGTCAGCCGCTGGGTCCGGCAGTCGAAGCCACTCTTTTGGCACACGGGTGAGTGCGTCCGCCAGGTTGTCCGCGGATTTTACCAGGCCGACCGTCATCTTCAGGCGAAACTCCTCCACCAGCTGCCGAATGACGTCGATCCTCCGGCGGATAAGCATCTCCCCGTGCGCCTTAGTCCGCAGGCGAGAGCGGCCGCTCAGTGCGTCATCGATCCACTTGTGAACCGTGGCCGTGTCGGTGCGAAGGTCGATGGTGGTAACCCCCCACGCAACCGCCATGTTGACACCGCTGAGCGCCGCGTCCAGCTCGGCCATGTTGATGTGCATGGCCGCCTTCGACTCCGGCCGTAGCCAGCTCGCGTCCTCCACGGCGCCATTGACCGGATCCTCCAGGACGACCCCGGCAGCAAGGGAACTGGCGTCCGTCCACACCACCAACTTGTCCCCCTTCAGCTGCCAGGGGCCTCGTGCCGGGACGGCCCCCCTTACCCGCACCGCGACACAGTCGACCTGCTCGCATCGTCGGGTCGTCCCAGCCTGCCGTCAGGGCGTTGACGCGCCGCCTTAACCACGCGGCCGCCGGACGCAGCCACCCCACCACCGGCAGGTGGGAAACCAGCTGGCCGCACCACGCGAACAACGCTCGACGTGTCAGCACCTCCGGGGGCGCGGCCACCGGGTTGTCACGGCGCCAGCACAGTTCTCCGTCGTCCGCGCCCACCCGTAGCCCGAGCAGTCGCGCTCCCTCGGCCGCCCGCTCCGGCGGCTTACAGACCAGACCGTACCGGGCGAAGTGCTCCACTACGTGGTCTGCGCTGACAATGTCCTCGTCTACCAGCAGATCGTCCACGTAGGGCAGCACCCCTCGGTTCACCGCGGCATCCTGGAGCAGGACGGCCCGCACCACGGCCTTCATGACGAGCGGCGCGACGTTCAGCCCAAAGCCGACGCGAGTCAGGCAATACCTCTGGCCTCGCACCTCCACCGTCTGATACGGCCACAGCCGCCGGTCCAACCGGAGCTGAAGGTACGCCTTCCGCAGGTCCACCACCGCGACGCGAGCGCCGTGCCGTTGCCAGCGGCGAAGCTGGTCAGCACAAACGTCCGCGTTCGCGGTGTGTGCGGTAATGTGGCCATTCAACTCACGGTAGTCCAAGACAGGGCGCACCCTGTCCAGATTCGGCTGCTGGACCGCCATCAGAGGGATCAGGCCACGGGCCGGGCCATCCACCTGCTCGTCATACCGCTGCAGCCATCCCTCCCGGATCCACAGCTCCAGTTCAGCGTCGTACGCCGGCCGAGCCGCCGGCGGTACCGCATACTTCGCGACTCGGTTCTGCAGGCTCTCGGGACCGTTCCCGTCTGCCCACACCCATGCCACGGTCCATTCGCCCGTCCGCGCGGCGAATCGCGCCGTGAAGTCCGCCGCATCCACGGCCAAGTCCCGACGGTCGACCTCAACTGCCGCCGCACAGTCTGTCGGTGTCCGCAGGCTGATGCCACCCAGGGCCTTGATGCCCGACATTCCCAGAACCACGTCCACACCCAGCGGGCGGTCTGGCACAACTAGCGCCGCGAGCATTACTCGCCTGCCCTGGTATTCCACCTTGACCGTGACCGACCCACTGCACCGTAACGTTCCCCCGTTCACGGTTCTTATTTCCACCGTCCGCGGCGTCCACCGCCGACAGCACCCTCGGTACACGAGCGTGTCGGTGCATCCGGAGTCCACCAACACGCGTCGCTCGCTGCCGTCCACCTGCATCCGGGCGACCGGAAGGGCGCGATCTACTGCTCCGGAGACGGCGCTGACCCTCCCTCCCGCATGTCCAGCAGCGTCGCGGTAGTCGTGGCCGCCGCGCTTCCTGACGAGACGGCGGGGGCGCGAGCCGCGACGCCGCTGCCGCAGCCAGCACCTCGTGATGTTCATCGCTAAGGATTTCCCGGGCCAAGCGGACGAGGCTCGGCAGCTCCATCCGCTGTGCACGCGTACCTGCCTTTAGCTGGCCCGTACCGGTGCCGGCAGTCCCGATATGAATTTGGCGTCCAGGATGGACTTGGGGAGCTTCTCGTCCGAGACCAGCGCTATGAGGCGGCGCAGGTCCGCCGAGTAGGCTTCCACGGACTCCCCGGGTCGCAGTTCTCGGTCCTGGAAGGCGGCGTACGCGGCGTGCCGGTTTAACGCGAACGCGTCGTATAACGCGTCGCGGACGGCCGCCATGGAGTCCTGCGCCTTGTCGGGTAGCTGCTCCCAGACGGCGAAAGCTGCCCCCGTCAGCCGCTCCGGGATGACGTCCACGAAGTTGACGCCGCGTCGTCGGCACAGTTTCTCTGCCCGCGTAAACCACTGGGCCACATTCACTGTCCCGCTGAACTCGGGTATGTGGCGCGTGTCGAAATTACGCGGGCCTGCCACACCCAGGGTCTCCGACGCCTCCGCGAAGTTCACTGATCCACTCGCGACCGGCGTCGCCTCCCGCGGTTCTCCCTCTTCATCCCCGTGCCCCGGCATAGTATCCGCAATTTACAGCCAAAATAGCTTGTAGTTCCCGATCCGAAAGTAAGTGCCGAGCACGGGGAAGGGCGTGTATTCGCAGTAGTCAGCGACCGAACGAACCGACACGACTCACGAGAGAGGGCTCACCGTACTCAGACCACGAGCACCGGCCACGCGTCCCCTCGACGAACTGCCGGATCGTCACTGGCGCGCGCCGCCGACCCAGCCGCCCTCAACCACAGACCGCGCTGCAAAACAGCTGACGGCGCAGGGTGCCACTTGACACCGGCGCCACCGGCGCCGGCGGCCATGCATACCAGCATGGCCGCTCACTACAAATACAAACATCGATAGAACGGCCTAGTGCATTTTACTGGGCATGAAGGATCTGCAGGTCATCCTTCCCTTCTTTATCGATTGGCACGAGGGCCGGCTGGATGAACGGCACGGTCAACGCAGCCAGTGGATCGTCTTCCGCGCTGTTGCCGTCGATCTCGACGGCGTAAGCCTTCTTATCGTGCTCCTTGTCGATGCGGTCGAACTCGTCGGGCTCCATGAGCGTGCAGTAGCTGAAGGGCTCCATGAGCGTGCAGTAACTGAACCGCACCTTTATCAAGGCCGGTTTAGCCTGTCGCGAAGGTCGTTCATAATGCGCCCCTGATGGTAGAAAGCCCGCTCGACGAAGCCTCCGTGGGGTGCGTGGACAGCAGAAACGTCGCAGTGCGGGCGAGGTCGGGCGCGTAGCGTGTGCGGCGGTCCTAATACTCCAGAAGCGACTCGTTGTTCTCAGTATTCCAGATGCCACCGCCCTGGGTGCACTGCGACTGGATCTTCCGAAGCTTCGGCGCATTCGCAGTATTTTCATCGAACTTGAGGGCTACGAGGTAGTAGTTGCAAGAGTCGAGTATGTGGTTCGTGATCTCCACCAACTCCTCGTGCTTGATGCCGTCGCGATCCGTCTCCGGGACCAGGAACATAACCGCCTTCATGCTCAAGGTCATCTCCTTGTCAGGCTTGTCAGTGCGCTTGCAAACCATGACCGCGGCGCGCTAGAAGAACTCTTGGTAGACACCCGGGTTGGCCTGCTTCACGTCTTTGATGCGCTTCTCGAGGTCCTTCCACAGCTTGATGTCGTCAACCACCGTGGAGGTGTCCTTCTGGACGCGGTTAGTGATCTCCTTGAACTTGCCCAGGATCTTCTGAAAGAACTCCATTCTGGCGTACTCCTCGATCATGAAGTACAGGCCGCACAAAGAGTTGTAGGGCTTTAGAACCTGAATGCGGTCGACAATGTCATTCGTGGAAGACCAGCGCGTCCCGTTGGGCTTCTTGGCCTTCATGTTCTAATTATCCAGAGTTCCGGACGACACCTAGAGGTCCTTCAAGCTTCTTGCGGTTGTCCGGGCACTTCCAGTGTTCAGTGTTCCAAGGAATGAGGGTCTCCACGACATAATTAATCGGAGGCAGAGCGCAAAGATCCTCGACGAGCAACTGCGCGGAATAGGCCACGCACTTGAAGCACAGGATGAACGGGTTCTCCTGGCCGAACACCTCCATCGTGGAGATGCACTCACAGAAGTTGTCGCAGCAGACCGCCGTCATGACCCCCTTCAGAAGCTCAGCGATTTGCTTCGCCTCGAACATCAACTTCCTCAGGGTCTCCGTGGTCTGGTGCTCGAACTTGAAGCTCTTGCTGTAGCAAGGCTTCCCGTCGCAGATGGTGAGGATGATCGCGAACTTGCTCTCTCAGCATGTTCAGCCGTCGAAGCACATGCCCGAGCGGCCCGAGAGGCGCGCGGCCATCTTTTCGTCGAACTTTTCCGAGAACGAAATCATCGCCTCGCCCAACACATGGCGGTCCATATTGGGAGGATACGTAGCTCTGGAGAGCCTGCGGAAGCGCTTTTGCTTTCCAGGTTGTCGAACAAACCGTTCTCGGCCCAAACGACGCAGAACTCCACCGTCTTGGTGATGATCGATCCGATGCGCTTCGAGGCGTTGCTGTCTGTCGGCCGACACGCCGATGTCCGTCCCGGACGTCTTACCGCGGACCACGAATCCGTCCAGGGTGGTGCGCTGATGCTTACGTGCAGGGTCCTACAATCGATGCTGGCTGAGGAGATGCGACGTCAGCGTGTACGTCCCGGTGGACGCAGATGTCTTCGGGCACTTCGAGCCGTTCGGGAGTGTGCAGTTGCACGTGGTTGTGCCGTCCGCAGCCGGGTTCCTGCGCGTCATATGCTTCCAAACGAACACATGGAGCGAAGAAGAAGAAGAGGAGAGAGAGAAAGAGAGAGAGGGATCCCTGGGCCACACGAGCTAAAGCACGATAAAATTGTCGTGGCCTGAGACACAGCTCGAATAATTGCATAAACAGCAGAATGTATGATCAATAATTCCTCTAAGATAAAAAAAAAACGATGCCTATTAACAGATATTGAAAGCACATTTTTCGCAACGGGACATTATTTTCATTTGAAAAACTTAACTGATGAATATGAATTTTATGCATCCTTTATAGGATCATGCTTAGAAAATTCGGTTGAGTTGCTAGCATGTTATGGCTGTGGCGCTGGCGTCGGGTATATACATCATTGTGACACTTTGCTCTCTAAAGAGCGTCATGGGAATTTTATATTCTGAATCCGAATTTCCTCATCCTGCATTAGTCATTAGCCACCTGGCCACACAATTTGGTAGCTGGCTAGCCGTCCACCGGACAACCGGCCAGCCGCAATCAACTCTGAAACCACTTTAATGCATAGTGTAGACTAGCTCGTAACTGAAAATATTTGTTTTTTGGATTACCAGGCATAGTTGTATTTTTAAAACCAAAATGTTAATCACTATGTTGAAAATGGCACAATGACATGACGCATTAGTCGTTTTAAATAAGCTACCATACAATCTTGCACATAACTAGTTATATTCCAGACTTCAGGGCTTAACATTATAACACAGCGTAGTTTCTAGATCTAGCCTACAAGGTAAGCGAACCTAGTATGCAGACTTGTGCTCGACTCAAATTTTTTTAATCGGCTCACATTTGACTCATAGATCTTGAGATCCGATTCAACTCATGATTCACAGCAGGTCAAAATTATTTGATTCGACTCAATTCAGACTCAGAGCTACAGAGATCCCATTCAACTCACGACTCAAACATAAATTTGAATCGATTCAGATCCGACTCAATGGTATCAGACTCATAAGCCATATGATTTGGTGTGCACTGCTCACACACTATTTATATATATATATATATATATATATATATATATATATATATATATATATATATATATATATATATATACATATAATATATATATAACATATATATATATATATATATATATATATATATATATATATATATATATAATGTGAGGTGAAAACAAAGTTATAGCAAAAATAATTTATTTGACAGACAGTTTGATGTCAACTCATCTTCATCTGTCTAATTAAAGAAGGGAATCAGTATTTATTCACACTAACGAAGATGCTCCAACATCGAAACATCTGTTGGATATATTATTTTTGCTATAACTTTGTTTTCACCTCACATTATTTATCATTCATCATGCACTGTAATGGTTGATATATAGGATAAATATACATATAAATGAACGTGCATGTGCATAAAGTAATTGACTCAAACAGATTAACGAGATGAATGGTTGTCAATGCATATGCAAAGCAATGAGTGCATAATACCTCAATCCACATCAGCATGATGCACACACAACCTGAATCATATACCTGACACACATCACCTAACTGCAACATGGCACCCAGGTTCTGCACTGCAATAGGTATCTGCACAGAATATGATTGCGTTGGTCTGTTTCCCCCACGAAGTTTGTTTGGTAGCAGGCTTGAAGGTTTCCCTTCACCATTGGTTTACACCCAATTTTACCGACTTTCTCTACGCTATCTTGCATATTTTATGGCAATATAGGGTACTTTGACGTATTCTAATTGAAAGACCTATTCTTTAGCTTCATCAAAGGGTATCCCAAATGACCCAGTAATAATCGTCCTGCCCAACAATGTGCCATTTCCGGCAGGCTCACCATCAAGTGCCTCCAAAATAAAGGGCTTGTTCCTGATATTGGTAGGCTCCCTCTACCATCCATTTTACATGTTCAAGTTGTCACCCTCGTTCAAGAGCGGAAGAAAGGACAGTCAAGGGGGCGCTAAGTGCTCCATAGCTTCTTCTCCCCATTGGCAGGAGAGTTTCAGTTGAGTTGCAAGTTTCAGGAGGGCATTCCTAGATCATAATGGTGTTGTACATAAATGTTCAATTATGCATGTATCATCAACAATCCATGCAAGATTCACCAAGGAAGAATGCATCATGCCCTGGGTCTAGCTGGCCTGGAAAAACTGTTTTCAACAACTGCTGTATGTCAATGTAGGTAGGTAGGTAAATGTTTGGAAAAATAGGCTGATCCTAGATTTTGGGGATCCTGAACATTATCCTTTCCAGAAAATTATTTCTTGTTTTTTTTTCATCTGGAAGTTGAAGTTCCTAAGTTATTACCTTTTGACAACGAACTGCTGTGATCAAGGAAAAGTGCTCAAAATTCACTGAAATGGGTGCAAGTTGAGTTACCATGCATAAGGTTTGAATACAAATATTCTCCATACTGGATGACTACAAAATATTCCTCTCCATACGCCGGATTACAATGCACAAATCCGACCTTGTCTATGCATGAGAATAAACTGTGTCGGAACAAATGCTCACTGAAAAGAATGGGAAAAGATTATAACTCACCTGGTGAGCGGAATACAAATATATTTGCTAGGAAGCAAATTAAAGTGACCATTGCGTATGATTTGAGAAAAGTTCTGCAACCAAATTTCTACCATATTTTTTTTTTAAACTTCGAATGACGTCATGCGGGCTTGAAGTAAAATTTTGATCTACCTTCTTGTAAAGGTAACTTGGGTTTGTTATTTGTCACACAAACCGACGCAATTTATTCAGTGCAAATGCCTGTTCCCAAAAAAAGTGCATGGTCGTTTCAGTTCCCTATTATTTTTCACCATCACATCCCATTTATGTGTTGTGTTTCTGGCACTAGAATTGACTCATGCATGATACTGATTGTGAATACCAAGCTTAGCATTAATACTTTTTTTGTAGTTATTGTTATCCGTTTTTGGTAAATAACTTAAGTACACCTCATTCTTTATTCACTGGCAGCTGATAAGTTGACAATTGTAATGTTAAGCATTAATAATTATACTGTGTTTTTACTCCCTACCTTGTGTCATGGCATACTATTTACAAAGATACATGCTTTATATTATTTGTTCATAACTTGCATTTGAGTCGCAAGACTCAAATGACTCATTGTGATTCAAATGATTGACTCGTGATTTAACTCATTTAAAAAAAGAAAGATGTGATTCAACTCGCGACTCAAGATATGTTTTTTGGAAAAGAATCGATTCAACTCACGACTCATCCAAAAACGATTGATTCATGAGTCGATTCTCGATTCAAATCGAGTCGAGCACAAGTCTGCTAGTATGCGAGGTAAACTAGCTTCATCGAAAAAGTAAACATTTTTAAGAAGACGACTGGGTATATTTACTGACACACATCGAACAAGAGCTTGCCTTTCCTTCATGTTGAATCATCTTCACGACTTTCATCCACATGTATGACCAAAATTGCACCCAAAGTGAGGTCCAGAATCACGAAAATTGCGTCAGCGATGTTCACCCCGGCTGCTCTTGAAAACCGCGTCTGATTGTTGGCACACCAGGCATGTTTGTGGGCAGACAAACCAAGCCTGCGTGTGCGTGCGCGTCCACTAGTCCTGAAGAAGTTGTGGACGCGCGGTGTCCAGTACATTCCTAGCAGCGGTACCATTTGGGTAAGCTTGCCACTGCGTAGGGAACAGACTGCGTTACTGGTCGCTGGGGGTAAGAGCATTTTACAATATACTTGGTAGGTGGAAACATCCCACACAGCCCGCTAACTTTCTCAACCCGTCGCCACGGGCGTATAAGAATTGGATGGACGGAAGAAGAGCAAATAACTGGATGGGATCGGATTATCTCGATATATTAGAACAAAACTGGCTCTTCAGTTTTTAGTTATTTTAGCATTGCATATGCAAACCAAAGTGAACTACGCTCTGGTTCGTGCACGATATGAGCGGACTTTACCTATGGTCTAATGGTCTAATGGTCTAATGGTCTAATGGTCCCGATGGAATATTGGTCGGAATCGGACATTGCTACTGCTACAGGCTGACACTCCAGCCGTTCTCTTGCCACGTCTGATTACCTGAGTGTATCATTGCCATCATTTAATTATGTTATTACACTGCTTTCCAATACCAGCGTAAAACACCATTAATGGATGAAAGAAAACCAGAGCCTCGCCAAACGGCACGAATGATGCGAACATGGGATAGTTATATGGCATGTGGCCATATAACTAGCCCATGTGGCATCGCTATGTGGCACGGAGACTGCGAACATATGCTCGCCATATGATACCAGGACTGCAACATAGGCTCGCTATATGGCACGGGTGCTGCGAACTAGGCTCTTTATATAGCACGAGGGCTGCAAACGTAGGCTCGGGGATCGCACTGGGCAGACAACTTGTGAATCTGCCGCAACTGGTTCTCGGACAATTCGTGGGCAAAGAGGCTAATTGCGTTCAACTTCGGCGAAAGTGTGGGTGTTTAAGACATAATTACAGTGAACGTCCACATAGTGCATTAAAATGCTAAATGCCTGCACCATATTCCGTAGACAAGCCAGGTCCTGCGCAAGTTCCACCAATTTCAGCATAAGCACAAGGAAAACGAATCCGTTTGAGCCCAAATTGGTTGGATTGTTGCCAAAAATTAGCTTCTCTCACGGAACTTGTGCCCGGATCTCACAACTCAATACACTATGCCTATTGTCGCGACGTAGCATATGTGGCATGGTGTGTCATAGTTCTGTCTGACTCACAGCTCCTCCGCTTAATTTGCGTCACGTAACCGGTCAGAGCGTCTTCTATGACGTCACTGAGCCGACTCCGAGCATCTTGTATGACGTCACTGAGCCGACTCCGAGCATCTTGTATGACGTCACTGAGTCAACTCCACACACGTAGCCCCTCAGAGCATCTGCTATGACGTCACTGAGTCGACTCCGTGGCCGAGCATCATATATGACGTCACTGAGCCGACTCTGCAGACGCAAGTCACGTGACGTGACGGGACTGCACGGCAAAGGCCGTACAGGTCAGTGTCGGCCCGGCCACTACCTGCCAAATTCCACCACATCGTTTTCTTGAACAAGGAATGAGAGTGCTTCAAAGGAATACTGGGCCAGCAAAAATCCACATTAAAAGAACAGGTCTAATGTAGAGTGACATAATTAGACCTCGCAACCCTGCAACAAAGGGTGTCGCCGGGTCGGGTCGGGTCGGGTCAGGTTGGGACGGGCTTCCCATGTGAACTATCTTCACATAAATGTGCAAGTGACCTTGCTCGGGCTTCGTCCCCACTCGTAATCGTAAATACAGTAGCATTACCTCTGGCGTCCGGCTGTCGTACCACGTCCCTGGAAAACACAGCATACCATACCAACTTTTCTTCTGGTGTCCTCTTTTGGCAGTGTTGCAGCCTTTGCAGCCTTTCCATGCCTTTGTGAGATGATGGTTTCAACAAAAGGTCATTTTCCGGAGAGGGTACACAAAATGTAAGGTTTTTCTGAACCAAACGAACTTTGATCTGACTATTGACTATCAGTTCTCTCTCTTCCTCTCCCTCCCTCCCTCCCTCCCTCCCTCCCTCCATCCTTCCTTCCTTCCTTCCTTCCTTCCTTCCCTCCCTCCCTCCCTCCCTCCCCTCCCTCCCTCCCTCCCTCCCTCCCTCCCTCCCTCCCTCCCTCTCTCTCTCTCTCTCTTCTCTCTCTCTCTCTCTCTCTCTCTCTCTTTTTTTCTCTCTCTCTCTCTCTCTCTCTCTCTCTCTCTCTCTCTCTCTCTCTCTCTCTCTCTCTCTCTCTCTCTCTCTCTCTCTCTCTCTCTCTCTCTCTCTCTCTCTCTCTCTCTCTCTCTCTCTCTCTCTCTCTCTCTCGCGCGCTCTCTCTCTTCCGATTAAATTTGTCCCATTATGTTATCGCATCTTCTTCACTGGACCACGTTTGGCCGCAAACCTGCGCAGAGCGTTGATGAAAGGATCTGTGAAAGAACTGTGAACAACTTCGATTTGGACAGCACGGCTCGCCATACACGGGAAAATCACAGCATACGATCTGCTCCGTCCTCTGCTCTCTTTACCAGAAACGGATCGAAGAGGACATTCGGAAACGGCGCACCCCCGGAGTCACCCTATCTGAGGCAGGGGTGGATCCAGACATTTTGGTAGCGGGAGGGGGGGGGGACACTTATCTGCAGGGGCGTGACAGAAGCATTGGCATCAGTCATGTTGGACAACGCATCAACGCACACCTCAGAGACGCAATACACAAAACGCAGAAAACTCCTTCAAGCTACCATATCCGCAACAGCCAGCCTCACGACAGGATCACATCACAATCCTTTCGCATGAACATTCTTCGAACATGCAAGGACATAGCCGAACTGAAAATTGCCGAGTCCATAGAACTAAAGACTCGTAAACCGACTCTCAACACGTACACTTCATCCTGGCGTTCACCAGTTCCATACAACCCCCACCCTCAAAGACTGCTGTTAATGCGTATAGATCTGCAATGCCGACACCATCTGCACTCCCTTCCCCACTGAACAGACGCACACAAACACCGACCAGTAGACCAACACTCACGCATACATACGACCTGCGTTCAGCACTAGTTAAACTTGTCAGCCAAGATCGAGTTTACTGAGTCGGCACCGAGTTGGTCTATTGCGTCGGTGTCGCGTTGGCCAATGGACTGTTTTTAATGGGATGAAGATTTCCGAAGGTGTGTCTCTTTGGATTTAGGGCTGGCGAGACCAGTGTTTTAACGTCAGGATGCTCAATTTGTTGTTGCGCCAATGTGTAATATGTTACTAATATGTGTAATATGTGACTGGTGACCCGCCACAGCCACAGGTCGAGGAATGCTGGCTGGTGATCCCAGTAGCGCCGTTATGGCGCTGCGACAGAGACCACACACCGTGAGCCTGCAACGTCAGCTTACATCAGCAGCTCCTACACGTGACCAGACGTCCAGATGCCCTGGGGCGGAGCTGGCGGCCTGACACCCACCCCACGTGACCAGACGGACAGCTGATGCCCTGGGGCGGGGCAGGCAGCTGGCCGGGCCACGGCACCCACAGCTTACATCAGCAGCTCCTACACGTGACCAGACGTCCAGCTGATGCCCTGGGGCGGGGCAGGCAGCTGGCCGGGCCATACCTGCACGGCACCCACAGCTCACTCAGCAGCTCCTACATGTGACCAGACGGACAGCTGATGCCCTGGGGCGGGGCAGGCAGCTGGCCGTGCCATACCTGCACGGCAGCGGCCGCCGGAGGCCATGGTTGTCAACTGGTCCACCACCACCACCACCACCACCACCACCACCACCACCACTACCACCACCAGCGCCCCCACCGCAACCACCACCACCACCAGCTCCACCGCCACCACCACCACCACCGCCACCGCGACCGCCGCCGCCACAACAGCGCACACACTACCACAACAGCGCACCGGTGGCGACGCGTTCAGTCGGCATCTCGGTGCACCACATCACAGCCGTAGGCTTGCACCAGCGTCGCCGGCAGCACGAGCACCAGCGTCACACCGCAGCGGTCCACGGCCGCCGACCAGGCGGCCGCCGCGAAGGGCCGGCCGACGCCGACGCCGCCCGGTATTTTTAGGCGGTTCATACCTCAAAGTGCCAAGACTTGATCGGCGGCAGAGACAGAGAGAGGCACACGCGGCCGATTGGGCGAGACAGCTTGTCGGGACGGCGGCGGCGAGCGTGCCAACTGGGCCGGCGTTCGACCAGGTGCACGCTGACCATTGGCGCCGGGTGATTCACCCCATGGCAACATAGCGGTAGGGTGACGAGAAATCACTGCACTCAGCACTGACGGAGGCATGTAGGCCACTGAGGTCACTGACGTGGGTATATAGGCTACTGAGGCCACTGACTTGGCTATGTAGATAACTGCCATGGACATATAAGTCAGTGACGTCACTGGCACGGGTCACATGTCACCGCTGAATAACAGTGCAATCCGCTGATTCAATAACTCAGAGCTGTGGGGCCTGCAATGGGAATACACATAGTTCTATCAAGATAGCATGACGTTTTGCCATTGGGAAATGAATACATGTAGCTAGCAGGATTTGAGCAAAAACCAAGGCCGTGATAACCGGAGCACAGATGGCACCACTTCTCTCCTCTCTCAACTTTGGACGAGCTGAACACTGATCCTGTGGGATTTTCATGGAAAGAATTGTCCTCAAAGTGGCTCCGGCCCCACCCAGAAACTGTGTTGCAATTCCTGCACCGCTGGCCAAGACCCTTTTATCTTGTCTTGTCATGTCTTGACAATATCTCCAGCCATCCGGTGACCTTGAAAACAAACAATGATACCGGTGTTTATGCTCGCGCTCAGCGCTGTACGCTAGAGCAGTCCGTCCTAAAATCTGCGTCTCTGAGGGCATGCACATATCGAGGGTTTGGCGAAGGGTCCAGCAGCCTCCACTCTCCTCACCCTTGGGGCCCGCAACTGAGCAGTCTACAGAAAGCAATGGGAATGCTTGTCGTCTTCAAAGCCGCCCAAGGGAATATGTTGTCATGCTGCTGTTCTTTCGCATTGCCATATCCATTCTTCCTTCAAGAGCTGTTACGGCTGTCCACTTCTAGATATCATCTAATGATTGTCACCCAGACATCAACATGACACCGGCAACTCATCATCGCAGACCAGCGAGACCACGACTGAGCAGGAGTTTCAAATGTGAAATCAGCTCGGCCAACACAATGGTTCTAAAAAACCTGCACCCAGAAGTAAAAAGGAAGACTGAACTCACTTGACATGCTGTCAGAATGATAATTTTGCAAGGTCCCACCCACATGGTAGACAGTGATTTGGCAGGAACACCACCGCTGGGCACAGCAGGTGCGGTGTAGCCCTGCAAGGTCCCTTCCACCTGGTAGACATTAGTGATTTGAGAGGAACGCCACCGCTGGGCACAGCAGGTGCGGTGCAGCCCTGCAAGGTCCCTTCCACCTGGTAGACATTAGTGATTTGAGAGGAACGCCACCGCTGGGCACAGCAGGTGCGGTGCAGCCCTGCAAGGTCCCTTCCACCTGGTAGACATTAGTGATTTAAGAGGAACGCCACCGCTGGGCACAGCAGGTGCGGTGCAACCCTATTTTGCAGGCGCGGCAAACACCAATTACAGCTTGTCATCCATCTTCCGACTGCTCTCGTCCGTTCACCGAGCAGCCTTGCGTGCTTAAGCTACGCAAGTGCATCATTGTCGCAGCACTTGCAGCTGACTTCACCACTACCCCAGACTTCACCACTACCCCTGACTTCACCACTACCCCTGACTTCACCACTACCCCAGACTTTACCACTACCCCTGACTTCACCACTACCCCTGACTTCACCACTACCCCAGCGGCTGACTTCACCACTACCCCAGACCCCTGACTTCACCACTACCCCAGACTTCACCACTACCCCTTACACTACCCCAGACTTCACCACTACCCCAACTCACCACTACCCCAGACTTCACCACTACCCCTGACTTCACCACTACCCCAGACTTCACCACTACCCCTGACTTCACCACTACCCCAGCGGCTACTTCACCACTACCCCAGACTTCACCACTACCCCAGACTTCACCACTACCCCTGACTTCACCACTACCCCAGACTTCACCACTACCCCAAACTTCACCACTACCCCTGACTTCACCACTACCCCAGCGGCTGACTTCACCACTACCCCAGACTTCACCACTACCCCTGACTTCACCACTACCCCAGACTTCACCACTACCCCTGACTTCACCACTACCCCAGACTTCACCACTACCCCAAACTTCACCACTACCCCTGATTTCACCACTACCCCAGCGGCTGACTTCACAACCCGACTTCACCACTTCACCACCCCAGACTTCACCACTACCCCAGACTTCACCACTACCCCGGACTTCACCACTACCCCAGACTTCACCACTTTCTACCCCAGACTTCACCACTACCCCTGACTTCACCACTACCCCTGACTTCACCACTACCCCAGACTTCACCACTACCCCAAACTTCACCACTACCCCTGATTTCACCACTACCCCAGCGGCTGACTTCACCACTACCCCAGACTTCACCACTACCCCTGACTTCACCACTACCCCTGACTTCACCACTACCCCAGACTTCACCACTACCCCTGACTTCACCACTACCCCAGACTTCACCACTACCCCAAACTTCACCACTACCCCTGATTTCACCACTACCCCAGCGGCTGACTTCACCACTACCCCAGACTTCACCACTACCCCTGACTTCACCACTACCCCTGACTTCACCACTACCCCAGACTTCACCACTACCCCTGACTTCACCACTACCCCAGACTTCACCACTACCCCAGACTTCACCACTACCCCAGACTTCACCACTACCCCAGACTTCACCACTACCCCTGACTTCACCACTACCCCTGACTTCACCACTACCCCAGACTTCACCACTACCCCAGACTTCACCACTACCCCTGACTTCACCACTACTAGCCCGCTGGGATGACCAGCAGCAGATCCTGATGGACCCAGAGCAATTAGAGGCCAGATTCAGAGGGCTCCGCCTGAGGCGCCAGCGTGTTGGGACAGATGCTCCAGCCCTCACTGTGCGGCGCCGGGCCGGCTGTTCGGACCGATGCTCCACCCCTCGCTGCCGGGCTGGAGAGAAAGGGAAATGAAATTCCATCAGAGGGGCTGCTGCCCTCTGCATGTTCGATCCTAACTGAGACAAAGCCACGAAAGAAAAGCCAGCTCTGCATTTCGCGGCGCGAGATAATTATAATGGTTCACGATTTCGTTAATCGGGGAGGCCCTTGGCGGGTTGCAAAATACAAAGGCCTAAACGCTACTTCATCCGTACTCTCCACCAAATATATCCTAGGTGAAGCCATAAACCAATCATGAGGATACAGGTTGGGCTCATACCAATCTGCACATATTTAATTTGATCCCATAGCTTGCCTCGTTAACGACCAGGTTCTGTCAAGCAGATGCAGTTTAAGTCAAGGCTGACATACCACCAATGCCAAAACTTTAAAATGACTTCCTGAGCGTCAACGCGATAAGCTGGTATTATTTAATTAGATTTAATATCTTAATCCCATAGGCTCTTCAAATTCAGGCTATGAAAAGACCCCATAATGCATTCTGTGTTTCACACGTGTACTCGTGTGTGGGGGGTGGGGGGGGGGGGGGGGCGGAACCCACCACATCTGCTTTTCCACTATGTATTATAAACGGGCCGAGATATTGTAATGAAATCTTGTGACTTTGCTTTAAAAAAATGATGAGCGCACCATATGCAAAAATATAAACCTGTTGGTAAACATAGGAACTGCGGGGTACGGTCGACCGACCGGCCGCCGAGAGTTCAAGGCCACACAAGTTTCGTCAGTATGGTGGTGCGAAGGAGCGGAAGGGTGGCCGATGTCGACCTCATTTATCTCTGAAGGTATTAACCTAGAATCATGGCATTTACGCTGAAACGAGTTCACTACAGCCGCAATCTACCTTCCAAATGTTGTGCGTCTAACTACAGTGGTTCCCGAGATCTTAGGGGAGGCCGAATATGCCCGCATCCGGTGAACGTTATGTGAGAGGCCCTCCGGCGCTCGTGTTAAAGGATCATGAGTCAACGAGGTCTATTATTTCATATGATAGTAAGGGCACCTGTGAAACAGTGTGGCTTGAGAGCATTTGAAACCATGAAATATATATTAGCTGGACACACTAACTATAGCAAGACAATTAAAATGACGTTTTTAGAACAGTCAACTACAAACATCCAGCAAATATCCGACAGCTCGGTGACCTGACATAACTGGACCATTTTGAACAAAAAGAAATGTATCCACAGCTGTGACAAAATAAGCATCGCCGCGCGTCGCTTCCCCACAACTGCAGCAGAACCGCTTGGAGATGACATGCATTCACCTTTGGGTAGCAGGTGTTAGTATTCACTCACCTTTGGATAGCAATGGTTAGCATTCATTCACCTTTGGGTAGCAGCGGTTAGCATTCATTCACCTTTGGGTAACGGGGATAGGCATTCATTCACCATTACTACGATCGACTAACTTGCTGTGCTAGTTTTGTGGCCCCTTTGACTTTGATTATTTCCAAGAGCTGTTGATTCACTCTAATTAATTCCCATTCGCCTCTAATTAAACGGTCAATGTTCCAAAGCAAATATGCAAAGGTTTACAAGCGGATTGCTTTTGTGGTTGATGGGCACTGGTACGGTGTGCACATCGTTCTCGTATGGAGTCGGTATGAGGTGAGGCGGTGGCAAGGAGCTCAAGGGAAAGCCAAGTATGTTTTGACAATGGTGCAGCAAAACATGTGAAAATATATTAATAAACTATGCTGGGGAAGGCAGCCCAGTCGAGCTCAGAAAATTTATTCAGCACGAGACCGACGGATGAGTGCTGAATAAAGGACCTGACCGAGACTGAACTGTTTTGTCAGCAGAATTTAGTAATGCACTTCCCATCTGTCTAGCCTCATTGAAAATGGATAAGTCTATTAACACCACAATTTTTTTAGTAGATAACAGTATGGATGACATTATGGAAGTGGAAAATATAAAACAGTTAGAAAATCATATACAGGAGACAATTGAAGCACACAAAATCCAGGAACGAAACTAAACATAGATAAGCCGCTAGATTGACTTCAGAGGGAACCATTAGATTCAGTGGAAATTTTAAAGATGGTACCAGGAGTGTTAGCGTCGTATACTCGAATATGCTCCAGCATATGGAAAAACGAGGAGGAGGAAACTTCAGCTGTGAAAGCAGCTCTTAGCCTTATCACAGCACCGGAACGAGGAGAAACAAACAGCACCTGCAGAGGCAGTAATGAAGCCTTCGAGCAGGCTAGACTTCCAAAAAAAGAAGCTCAAAATGCTGAAGCAGGCGGGGATGAGTACTAGGCCCAACTGAGCGACACCTACAGCCTTCTGACCAGAGGGCCTGCTCTGGTCGAGTCACCAGGTGGACGCCGACAGCCCTGAGGCTCTCAACTGAGCTCCATGACACGTCCTCAGCCTGCCTTTTGGACTGCGTGGACGTCATGAAGCTCGCCAGATGCAGCAGGGAAAGGGGCGTTGATTTCTGAAGATCAGTTGGGGACCCTATTTATCTATTGAGTCTGCTGAGAAAACGAGCAGACCCAAATGGAGAGTCGTGGACTCCCATAGGTCCCCATGTTAAAGGTTAAAGTTATTAGGGGGAAAGTCAACATTGGAGAGGCAAGTCACTCTCAAAAGTATACAAATCGACACCGATGGGTGGGGGATATCTCACTGTGTCGTTACGAACAGGGCGAAGAGTACCTACAATTTAAGGAAACATCAGCAAAGACGAGAAATGGAAACATCAAGGATGGATCTGGATCCTACACACCAAAAGAGTATGCTAACTAGGCTAATCTTGAACCTTGAAAAGCCACAGATGGCCATGGCGTGGCCCGACTGCCGCAGTATTCCCAGAGGGCCCGACTGCCGCAGTATTCCCAGAGGGCCCGACTGCCGCAGTATTCCCAGAGGGCCCGACTGCCGCAGTATTCCCAGAGGGCCCGACTGGTGCAGTATTCCCAGAGGGCCCGACTGGTGCAGTATTCCCAAACGGCCCGACTGGTGCAGTATTCCCAGAGGGCCCGACTGGTGCAGTATTCCCAAACGGCCCGACTGGTGCAGTATTCCCAGAGGGCCCGACTGCCGCAGTATTCCCAGAGGGCCCGACTGCCGCAGTATTCCCAGAGGGCCCGACTGGTGCAGTATTCCCAAACGGCCCGACTGGTGCAGTATTCCCAGAGGAACCGACTGGTGCAGTATTCCCAGAGGGCCCGACTGGTGCAGCATTCCCAGACGACCAGACTGGTGCACTATTCACAGACGGCCCGACTGGTACAGTACTTCCAGAGGGCCCGATTGGTGCAGCATTCCCAGAGGGCCCGACTGGTGCAGTGTTCCCAGGGCCCCGGCTGGTGCAGAATTCCCAGAGGGCCCGACTGGTGCAGCATTCCTAGAGGGCCCGACTGGTGCAGTATTCCCAGAGGAACCGACTGGTGCAGTATTCCCAGAGGGCCCGATTGGTGCAGTATTCCCAGAGGGCCCGACTGGTGCAGTATTCCCAAAGGGCCATGGCGTTACCCGACTGGTGCAGCATTCCCAGAGGGCTCGACTGGTGCAGTATTCCCAGAGGGTCATGGCGTTTCCCGACTGGTGCAGTATTCCTAGTTGGCCCGAGTGGTGCAGTAATCCGTGTAGTTCCCGTGCAGCCGTCTACAAGCCAGCGAAACCAAGGAGCTTGATCAAGCAGCGCCGTGAAAATCACTTCACACATTATTTCGTCGCTGTATGAATATAGCAATCGACACAACTATGTGCAACGGTAATATACTAATTGGCGATGCATAACCACCGTGCGGAATAAACCCGTTCCAAAACGATCACACGGTATAATAGAGCATTCAGCATAGGAAGCTGATTTGACGGTGTGGGAAAACTGCAAGCAGCACTAATGAAGAGTGTTTCCATCAACCCAGTGGAAAGCGATAAACTTCACGGAAATTGCATCGGAAAAAAGGTAGCATCTTCTCCCCACCCCGGCACCTCCTGCCGTAATATGCCAAGCTCGCCGAGTAGGTTACCTCCCACCCACCGGCAAATGAGGGCTTACAATACCCCCCCCCCCCACCCCCCTCAAGGTTACATGGGCTAACGGGTAAGAAAAACATTATAACACCAACTGAGCGCCATTATTTTTTAAGCGGGTTCATTTACACACTCACGCAATCCACGGCGTAAAAAGATGGCAAAACTCAAGCTTTACGTGTATTCATACCTTGAGCCCAAATAAATCGCTTCATCATCGTGGTGCGTGTTTGGAATGCCTTTCAGGCAGCTCTCCGAATTTCCTGGTTTCCAAGGTGTGTTAATTTAATATCAAGAGACGATGGTCGAATAGAAGGGCAAAAGAATATGTCATGTGACATTAGGTTTACTTCGGTGGTTTTTCGTTCGTCAAACTATCAGAGAAAGTGCTAATAATTGTTTATAACAATTGTGTGGCACTTAACAACACTGAAAGGACGAGAACCCGCCAAACATTTCCTATATCAATATCAACATCAATACATGATTATATTTGGTGATATCCTGTCCCCATATATGACGTCATTTACCGTGGCGGGTCATTGATCGCAGATGCTCGCATGCATTACCAAAGCGTTAAAATGGATTGTTGACGATTGCCGAACGGTGTGGTGGAAGTCCAGCCAGGACAGACCGTGTAATCGTGATTCCAGGAACGGTGTGGTGGAAGTCCAGCCAGGACAGACCGTGTAATCGTGATTCCAGGACCTAATCTTGCCTGCAGAACGTCGCTTGCCACAACGTGGGAACTGTCCATTCTACAGGTGCCGAAATTTGCTGCGACTGCAGCATAAGGTATCCGGAAGGTACCGTGGAGGGGAATCTCAAGCAGTACCATCACACCAAAAACAAAACACCCAGGTTTGGTGGTGTCCTTGTCAGGCACTCCACCCCAGCCGGAAATTGGTTAAGTTGGCGATTTCCTATCCCCTGTAGCGGTTTCTTATCTAGGTCTCGCGGAAGTGCAGGCCAACTTTAATGCTGATTAATGTGCGAGAATAGAAAATGTTGTGACTTATGCGGTGATATACAGTGTTCACTGAATTACAGTGAAGTAGCCGAAATGATTTTCAGTTTGCAGTGACAGTAACCTGATAGTAATTTAGGCCAAAAATGTCCAATGTGCCCCAGCACTTTGGATGGTATCGGCGCCTACTCACCACGCAGACTAGTGAGAGTGCATGTGAGTAAACTGGTGACTAGGAGAAGTTCATGTCAGAATAGCTATGCTGTCATCAAATGCACTTCAAATGGAGGCATGACGGCATGTTCACAGCACAAGAATGTAGTTAAGAAATACTCAGAATACGTTTCCGAGTCCCACCCTTCTTAAGATTTCTACATGGGCGTACGTGGTTGCCCACTAGACATGTGCCTACGGAAACCCTCCTGCGAAAAACAAAGTGTATACCTTTCCCCATACCGTTTTCCGTGTTGAGTGCTGTGAAATCATTCCCTTCCGAATGGGTCTTCGGCCACATTGTGTGCAAAATATCGTTTCCGAACCCAGAAAACACCCCCTGGATGGAATATGTCCAGGACAGATGGACGGTACGGAGATGGTGGCACTCACTGGACTCGTCGCTCTCCTCCTGGATGGAATATCCGTTGGAAAGGTGGACGGTACGGATATGGTGGTACTCACTGGGTTCGCCGCTCTCCCCCTAGATGGAACATCCTTTAGGAAGGTGGACGGTACGGAGATGGCGGTACTCACTAGACTCGTTCCCCTCCAGATTGACTTTGCTGGTCTTAGACTAGCCTCATTGTTACTGCATTTCCCTGTGTGCTCATAATATGCCAGGCTACACATTCACAAGTCAGGAGCAAAAGCCCACAGGTATACTTAATGCTTTTCCTCCCCATCTATCGGTCGGGGGCATCTTCACCCGCTTAACTATGTTCTGAGTATGCGATGTTAAAAACATCTCTTACGCGCCTCATATTACTACCGGAAAACACGACATTTTCTCGAAGCGAATCTGGGCTGGTTATAAATAATATGCGCAAAGGAGGCGACGCTGATGAATATGGACATTCCCCCACCCTTAACATTTCATGGACCCACTTCTGATTGTATGGAACGCATATTTTTAAAAGAAATGCCCGCAAAGCCGAAAGATGGTCTTCTGGGAGACACGGGGAAATATAATGTAGCTTATAAAACTGAAATAATGTGCAAACACATACCACCCAGATTCCCCGATCACTTGCGATCGCGGCTACTTGAAGTGCGTGGTCAAATATTGTTATTTTTTCAGGAAAACCGTTTTCAGCCCCATCTCGGGACCATCATCAGACCATTAATTTTATTTCGGTAAGGTTAAAACACAATAAGATGTTCACATTTGAATCACGTGCACATAACGTGACCGATCCACCACAACACTTTTGCGGTACAACTCATATAGATGTGACAATTTGAACACTAAATGGTGCGAGTTTGCACACAATCCGGCTCCTGTCGTGTTTGTCAGGCCGAAGCATGGCTGTGCCGGGTGGTTGTCATTGGATTGGATTTTGATGTGGCAGCGGCACAGCTGTTGTGTCCTGAGCGGAGGGGAGGCAATAGGCATGTCTGAGTCTACTAGAGGACTTGCTATGGGTGTGTTGCTAGGGGATCCTGTGGCTGCTCTGATGCAGTTGTTTTGGATAACTTCTAATTTTGTGCTCAGTGTCGGCGAAATGGTAGGAAAGACGATGCCGCTTTGATATAGGATTTGACCAGTGACCTCTTAGCCTTTAAAATATCCTATGTTTGACGAAGCGTCGACAGCTGAAAGATAGTGGCATGACATACGGATACGTTTATTTACTTCTTACATTAATATTGGAAACAGCATACACCGACGTGACGAAGAAACACCAAAAATTAAACCGATAATTGAAACCACAAACAAAAAGATCACAAGCATACAGATGGCCGTTGTATTTAATGATGCATATATACATATATATATATATATATATATATATATATATATATATATATATATATATATATATATATATATATATATATATATCTATATATATATATCTATATATATATAATTCATCTCCCATGTTCTGGCATGAAAGGGTACAAGACGCTTCACGTGCTCGCACAGTTCCCTGGCTGGGGAAATCCACTGGCAACTGTCTCCAGTTGCCAGCGTCGAACTGGATCAGGGTCCGTTGATCCTGGGCTATAAAGCCACCCCAGCAAGCATTCTGAGTAAACTGCTTAAGCAAAAATATTCCGACAATCACCCGATCACAGATCACTGACCTGGGATCGAGTGATCAGGTGACAGTTCGGAAAATCGAAATATTCAAAATGCCCGCACTATTAAATACAGGTGATAGTGGCGTGGTAAGTGTCACTTGATGAACGGAAAGATTAAGTTTCAAGTTTCAACTTTCAGCTCGCTGAGCCTTACTTAGCTTTCTAAAGCTCTTTTAAAAAGTTGAAGGGTGCGGATGATCCGCCCCCTCCCCCTTCCCCGGGTCAGCGCGGGCTGTTGAAAATCGTGGCGAAAATCTCCTCTAGTGGCCCCTCCTACTGCCAGCACCACGTCTACCGGTGGCAGTCCCGTGCAGAGTAGTGCTAAGTGACAATCCTGGCAGGCGAAATGTTTGGTAAACATCGGCCTCCTCTGTATCGAGAGAAGCTTCACGCTAGCAGCTGAGCCTGCGATGACTGACATCTGTCGGCCGTATGTATGAAGTCTAACAGTTTCCGCAGCAGTCACGCATGTTTTAAGTGAGATAGAAAACATGGACCCGTCAGCAAAGTTACTCAAAACAGGTGGTGTTATTCGGGCGCACCCCCGGTGCCTTGACGGCGTGTCAGTCATGCCCTGTCATGGCCGATGACATCATCGCATCGCATGACAGCGACAGCCGCGAGTGTGTACAATCGCTCCACCTCCCGGGTGTCGGCAGATGACAGCAGCAGTCTCGCCTCTGTCAGCCGACGTCAACAGGGGGAGGGGGCGCTGTCGTCACCCTAGCTCGCTCCGTGTTTGGCCACCCTCCGGAACCACCACCGCCGCCGCCACCTTTCGGCAGGTAGGACGCACTGCCGGTCCGGCCGGCCGCTCAGTCCAGCCGGCTCAGTTTCGGTGTCGGCCCGCGGCGCGGTGCGGACGACACATATTCGCCGCGGCGCGGTGCGGGCGACACATTAAGCGCGGCGTGGTGCGGACTCAGACTCAGACTCAGACTCAGACTCAGACTCAGACTGTTTATTGAACCATCCAATAAAGACATGGTTATTACGGCTCAAAGTCAAGAGTTAAAAACTGCATGCAGGTATAAAAGGCTAAAAGGTGAAACTAGCATACATGCCTATATGAAAAATGGGATGTTAAAAACAAAACCGTATACACACATGGGTCATATAGCATAAATCATTCCCTGCCGCCAACAATATGGCGCTTCAAAGCTCGGCCGAACCTCGACACAGGTAGCTCTCTGATCTCCGGAGGCAATGCATTGTGCAGTAAGGGAGCCCTGACCCGAAATCTGCGCCTGCCCATCTCGGTGCGCCACCGAGTGACATGGATGTCATCGCCTCGACGCGGTACCTCTCTCTCCCTCAGCTCACCCACCGTTCGAAACAAATCTGCCAGCTCTTCAGGGACTCCCTGCCTACGGATCTTATGGAGCGTGGTGAGTGTGTGGTAGCTGGCTAACTCATCCGCCCTCAGCCAGCCCAGTTCCTCTATCAGATCCGAGGCGTGATCGAATTTTTTGCGGCCGAAAATCATCTTAGCAGCGAAGTTGAAAATTTTTTGTACCCGGTTGGTGTTTTCTTGGGTGGAGTTTCCATAAACCGAAATACAGTACCGGATCTGGGAGATGACCAGGGCTGTAACGAGGGTAGTGAGAATCTCGGACGGTAGGCTGTGCCTCACATGTGACAAACCAATGAGGGTGCCGAAACAACGGCCGGTGAGCTGGGTAACATGGGGCGTCCAGGACAGCGTGCGGTCAAAAATGACACCGAGGTTTTTGGCTTGAGAACAGGGGACGAGATTTTGATCACGGAATTTTACAGAAAAGTCGGGGATGTTGCGCAAATTTTGAGGTCCGCCCAAAAGAAGAAGTTGCGACTTGGCAGCGTTCACTTTTAGACCATTCGCGCGAAACCACTGATCAAGGCATTCCAGGACGCGCTCGAGACGGGAGATCAGGGGTGGGGTATCAGTGGTTGAAGTGGATATTAGATCCCGTTTTTTGCCGCTGACGAGTAAGGACGTGTCGTCTGCGAATTGAGTGACCTCTGCCTCTTCGACAAAGAGGCTGAGGTCATTGCTGAACACGCTGTACAGGAGCGGTCCCAAACAACTACCCTGGAACACACCGACGTTGTTGGGAAGCCGGGAAGATATTTTTGTGTTGCCTAAACGATCGGTAATTTTGACGCTCTGGGTGTGATCACTCAGGTAGGCCGAAAACCAGGATATTTCTATGCCGTGGATGCTTAATTTGGCGAGGAGCTTCTCATGGTTTATCACATCGAATGCCTTGCTGAGGTCGAGGAGACACAGAAGAGATACATCCCCACGGTCGTTGGCGGAAAGGATACGGTCGGATTGGGACAGGAGTGCGGTTTCGCAAGAGTGATTGGGACGGAAGCCGTGCTGGGTAGGGGAGAGGAGGCGATTGTAGGACAGGTAGCCGTAGAGCTGCTGGTGTACAGCACGCTCTACAATTTTAGCGATGGTGGGAACTATGGAAATTGGACGGAAAGAGGAAGCCAAGGATGAATCGCCTGATTTATAAACCGGAAAAACCAGGGAATGTTTCCAAGCGGGGGGGAAGTCGCAGTTCGCAAGACAGGAATTGACCAGGTGAAGATATATATCTCCTAACACGTCGAGGGTCAGACGCACGATCCGCATGCAAATCCCGTCTGCTCCTGCGGAGGCAGAGCACCGCATTCCCAGGACCAGTAATTGAAAGTCCGCCAGTGAGAGGGGGGAGGGGCTGAACGCGCAGGCACCCACACGGGGTAGCAAGCATGGTAGGTTGGGGGAACTACCCTGCGCGGCCACCTCCGCTGCTACACGGGGACCTACCCCCACAAAGTAAGTGTTGAGGTCATCTGGGGACGCGGTAGGGATGACGCGTTTGTCGAAATTGTTTCGACCAACTGCGGTGTCTATGCTTTTAAATACAGACCGCGCGCCACCCTCCTCTATTCTCCTGCTATACTCCTCTCGATTATCACGGAGAATCTCGCGTTTCACCGCTTTATTTAGGATGCGGACGATATATTCCGCGCGGCACGGGCGCGGTGCGGACGACACATATTCAGCAAGGTGCGGCGGGCGCCTATGCAGGTCGGTCTGCCGACAGCGCCGCGTGGCACACATCGGCGTGCCACTTGTGCGGCGCGGGCCGGGCCGACGCGCCGCCGGTCGCGCGTGACGTCACTCGGATGACAGCATTCCGCCGCGCGTCCGCCGGCGGTCGGCCGCGGCCGCGCCGCCGATCCCGAGCCCCGCAGCGGGCCGCGCACGGACGCGGCGCCCGTTGGCGCGGGACGCCGCAGTGATCACGGCCTGCCGACCCGCGGACGGCGGGGGCGCTCAGGCGGCCCTGGTCCTTTGTAGTCGGGCGTAGTCACAGTCCTTTGTAGTCGGGCGTAGTCACAGTCCTTTGCCATGACGAATCGGGTGTCCCGCAGCCGCATGCTGGTGCCTCATGTCCTCCGGATTTTTGTCAGAATGAGAGTGCACTGCCACGTCCACACGAACGAATTGTATTTCGTGCACTGGCGTTGGGACAAATTGATCGTATAACTTTGAACAGGCGAGGACAAGCGCATGCAGTCAAATCTCCGTGTGTATAAATTGATCGTATAACTTGGCGAAGAAGATGCGAGTCTGCTGCCGCGCTATATTCTACAAATATAAGGCGACCATAGGGGCTTTGGACAGGCAAGGGCAAGTGCTACAAGCGCAATGCAGCCAAATCTCCGTGTCAATCAGTCATAGACTCATTGAGCAATGAGTCCATCTACACTCCATGAACAGTCTATGAACACTCAAAAGCACGCGCCGTCCAGCATTTATGCATCATCTCATATGCGATACACTCACCAAATTGCATTACCATAGGCAAAAATCAAAGCGCCATCCGTCCCTGGGACTGAACCCGAGACCCCGGGATACGAGTCATGCACCTGCCACCCGGGACGGAACCCGAGACCCCGGGATACAAGCCATGCACCTGCCACCCGGGACGGAACCCCAGAGGGCATGCCTGCCACCCGGGACGGAACCCGAGACCCCGGGATACAAGCCATGCACTTGCCACCCGGGACGGAACCCGAGACCCCGGGATACAAGCCATGCACTTGCCACCCGGGACGGAACCCGAGACCCCGGGATACAAGCCATGCACCAGCCACCCGGGACGGAACCCCAGACCCCGGGATACAAGCCATGCACTTGCCACCCGGGACGGAACCCGAGACCCCGGGATACAGCATGCACTTGCCACCCGGACGGAACCCCAGACCCCGGGATACGCCATGCACCAGCCACCCGGGCGGAACCCCAGACCCGGATCAGATGCACCTGCCACCCGGGACGGAACCCGAGACCCCGGGATACAAGCCATGCACTTGTCACCTGGGACGGATGGTAAGTGCCGACAGAGGTGCCAGCTGCATGACAGCCTATCCGAGCACGTGAGTGTTGCCGCTCTCCTTGAACAAAGGTTGATTAATAGTATGGAGAAATATCGTGATTTGTCAATTGATAAGAAGTAAGTTGTTAGACCACCTTCCCACCCCCCTCAGATGAAAACAGCAGATCTGGCCCCGAGTGAGAAAATTTACACTGAAATACCGTCAACATGAAACGCTGTGGGAAGTTGCCCACACGGAAGTGACGCCGCCAAACCTTTTCTTTGAACAAAAGTTATGAACAAGTAGGGAGGAATATTTTGATAAATCGGACACAAATAAACTAGTTAAGAAAAACTCATGTCTGACCCTGAGTCAAGACATTGCATTGTAAACAAAATTACTCCAAACTGTGTACTTCAGCGCTTCAAGGGGCAGTGGAGAGTACCTGGTAGTACTGGGTAATGAGAAAAACCGGTCACTTGACACATACACCGGTTTAAAAATGAAGATACCTGCTCGTGCTTACATTGTTTAAAAACAATTTAATCGGCTATGATGATGTGCACTTTGAACGACTTTTATCGGCATCTCGGAACTCTGTTATGCTGTGTTGCACACAATAATTAGACTTGCGACACAACAGCGTACTAAAAGTACACTGCAACAACACAGCATAGTACTTGTACTATAGTACCAACACTAGTGTGCAATCTTACACGCGATACAAGTAAAGAGCTGTGCAACGCGGTATGACTGTATTTTTTAAATATTTTTTTGTGTGCAATTTATAGTCCCATCCAATACATATTGGTTCAGAAGCCACAGAGGCAAAACATTGACAATATCGTAGCATCTAAAATGTACAAATTGTATTGTTTAAGCTTAAAGTGAGGACAAATGCAAAAACGAATCATGGCACCATGGGTGTAGATGCGTTAAAATAGTTGTGAGGACAATGGAGATTCTGACCAAAATAACCTACCTAAATCAAACCTGACTGGAATGGCGGTTTTGGAATAGCCGTATTTTGGTTGCGAGAAGTTTCATTTTTGTGAGACTATTCATATAAAAATGCACTGAACGTTGAGAGCTGGGGCATTGTTCCACCAGCTTCACATTCGGTAGTGTAGAGGCAGAGCATAACCCTCGCATTACGAGCGTTCTTGAGTAACGCCGTTCACGGAGGAAGTCGGCTCACCCCATGATCTTCGGAACTAAGCGTGCTGGGGTAAATTCAAACGGCGCTGGAGAGCCAGTCGAATTTAAGTTTCCATATTGTGTTGCAAACACCGATAGGTCACATCCGTGATCGGATAGGATTAACACTTGGCTACAGTTACGAATATTCAGGTTAAATGAGACAATGTTTGCGATTTTCGGCGGTATCTGAGATACCGTTAACGTTTGAACCATGCATATGCATGCATGGAATCAAAGTTTCAGAAGAGCGTTAGTTAGCGACGCATACACGATGCATGCGTACAAGCCGCCACCGCTCGGTGGTAGGTCACATCAGCTCATTTTCCTTCCAAGGCAAAATTGTGTTCAGAGCCAAGCAGGAGCTCACGCTTACAAGCTTAGCCACTCCCAATGCCGCATAAATGCCATTCAAAGCCCAGATAAGTGCATTAGCAGCTTATTCCCACAGATTCTCCCCGTCAAGTGCATTCCGATGTCGTTGAAGCAATGTTCACTTCCAGCTGAGAAAGAGGTGCATCTCAAGGTCAAAGTCGCATGGGGGCATGCCCCCCCCCCCCAAGCCCCCTTTGAAGCGCTTGGGGGGGGCATGGCCGGAATGCCCCCCCCCCCTGGATCCGCCAGTGCCCACAGCTTTCACATCTCCTAAAATAACTAGCTAATGTTCAGAGATGATCCGAAAACACCAACCATGTCCCTGGTACCGAAAACGTGACCGACTCCGAGGTGCGGCGTTTCGAAAACTAATCTTTGCTCAGTAACTTGACATGTCCGGTTCCTGGACATTTTAGGGTACGTTTCAGGGACGGTGTACGCAAATTCATGTAATTTCAGGTGCACAAAATTTCAGCATCATCACGCCATTCATCGTTCGGCTAGATTCCAAAATCACAGCGGGAGGGGTGGTTGGCTCGACTCCCCTTGTAATGCAGGCGTAAAGGCTCTCGCAGCACCTACACTCATGTTGTCAATGGATCCAACGCGACCTACCACACAGACGCTAACATACCCTTTTTCAAGCCAATGCATTGCAGACAAGGACTGAGTATTCAGTTACCATAACTGTTGATATGATACATGCTGGCTAATACAAATGATGTCGCTTCACGACACCACTGGAAGCCAATAGTACACATGGAGCCGTGGTCAGGTCAGCTGACTGTCACCTGCCGGAAGGTCAGCTGACTGTCACCTGCCGGGAGTGTCGCGCACCAGCCGATGGCGGTGCCGAGAACAATGGCTGTCACCTGGCGCGTGCACCACGTCAACTCGGGGACAAAATGGTCGGCTGGCGGCCGGCCCGTCCTGACATTGACGACCGGGCCGTCCTGACACTGGTGACCGGCCCGTCCTGACACTGGTGACCGGCCCGTCCTGACACTGACGACCGGGCCGTCCTGACTTTGACGACCGGCCCGTCCTGACACTGGTGACCGGCCCGTCCTGACACTGGCGACCGGGCCGTCCTGACACTGGCGACCGGCCCGTCCTGACACTGGCGACCGCCCGTCCTGACACTGGTGACCGGCCCGTCCTGACACTGGTGACCGGGCCGTCCTGACTCTGACGACCGGCCCGTCCTGACACTGGCGACCGGCCCGTCCTGACTCTGGTGACCGGCCCGTCCTGACACTGACGACCGGGCCGTCCTGACACTGGTGACCGGCCCGTCCTGACACTGGTGACCGGCCCGTCCTGACACTGACGACCGGGCCGTCCTGACACTGGCAACCGGGCCGTCCTGACACTGACGACCGGGCCGTCCTGACACTGGTGACCGGCCCGTCCTGACACTGGCGACCGGGCCGTCCTGACACTGACGACCGGGCCGTCCTGACACTGGCAACCGGGCCGTCCTGACACTGGTGACCGGCCCGTCCTGACACTGGTGACCGGGCCGTCCTGACTCTGACGACCGGCCCGTCCTGACACTGGTGACCGGCCCGTCCTGACACTGACGACCGGTCCATCCTGACACTGGTGACCGGCCCGTCCTGACACTGACGACCGGGCCGTCCTGACTTTGACGACCGGCCCGTCCTGACACTGGTGACCGGCCCGTCCTGACACTGGCGACCGGGCCGTCCTGACACTGGCGACCGGCCCGTCCTGACACTGGCGACCGCCCGTCCTGACACTGGTGACCGGCCCGTCCTGACACTGGTGACCGGGCCGTCCTGACTCTGGTGACCGGCCCGTCCTGACACTGGTGACCGGGCCGTCCTGACTCTGGTGACCGGCCCGTCCTGACACTGGCGACCTGGCGACCGGGCCGTCCTGACACTGGCGACCTGGCCCGTCCTGACACTGGCGACCAGCCCGTCCTGACACTGGTGACCGGCCCGTCCTGACACTGGTGACCGGCCCGTCCTGACACTGGTGACCGGCCGTCCTGACACTGGTGACCGGGCCGTCCTGACACTGGCGACCTGGCCCGTCCTGACACTGGCGACCAGCCCGTCCTGACACTGGTGACCGTCCGTCCTGACACTGGTGACCGGCCCGTCCTGACACTGGCGACCAGCCCGTCCTGACACTGGCGACGGGCCGTCCTGACACTGGCGACGGGCCGTCCTGACACTGGTGACCAGCCCGTCCTGACACTGGCGACCGGGCCGTCCTGACACTGGTGACCGCCCGTCCTGACACTGGTGACCGGCCGTCCTGACACTGGCGACGGGCCGTCCTGACACTGGTGACCGGCCCGTCCTGACACTGACGGCCGGCCCGTCCTGACTCTGGCGACCGGGCCGTCCTGACACTGGCGACCGCCCGTCCTGACACTGGTGACCGGGCCGTCCTGACACTGGCGGCCGGCCCGTCCTGACTCTGGCGACCGGGCCGTCCTGACACTGGCGACCGCCCGTCCTGACACTGGTGACCGGGCCGTCCTGACACTGGTGACCGCCCGTCCTGACACTGGTGACCGGCCGTCCTGACACTGGTGACCGGCCCGTCCTGACACTGGTGACCGGCCCGTCCTGACACTGGTGACCGGCCGTCCTGACACTGGTGACCAGCCCGTCCTGACACTGGTGACCGTCCGTCCTGACACTGGTGACCGGCCGTCCTGACACTGGCGACGGGACGTCCTGACACTGGTGACCAGCCCGTCCTGACACTGGCGACCGGGCCGTCCTGACACTGGTGACCGCCCGTCCTGACACTGGTGACCGGCCGTCCTGACACTGGCGACGGGCCGTCCTGACACTGGTGACCGGCCCGTCCTGACACTGACGGCCGGCCCGTCCTGACTCTGGCGACCGGGCCGTCCTGACACTGGCGACCGCCCGTCCTGACACTGGTGACCGGGCCGTCCTGACACTGGCGGCCGGCCCGTCCTGACTCTGGCGACTGGCCCGTCCTGACACTGGCGACCGGCCCGTCCTGACACTGGTGACCGCCCGCCCTGACACTGACGACCGGCCGTCCTGACACTGGCGACCGGGCCGTCCTGACACTGGCGGCCGGCCCGTCCTGACTCTGGCGACCAGCCCGTCCTGACACTGGCGACCGGGCCGTCCTGACACTGGCGACCTGGCGACCGGCCGTCCTGACACTGGTGATCAGCCCGTCCTGACACTGGCAACCGGGCCGTCCTGACACTGGCGGCCGGCCCGTCCTGACTCTGGCGACTGGCCCGTCCTGACACTGGCGGCCGGCCCGTCCTGACTCTGGCGACCGGGCCGTCCTGACACTGGCGACCTGGCGACCGGCCCGTCCTGACACTGGTGATCAGCCCGTCCTGACACTGGCAACCGGGCCGTCCTGACACTGGCGACCGGGCCGTCCTGACACTGGCGACCGGGCCGTCCTGACTCTGGCGACTGGCCTGTCCTGACACTGGCGACCGGGCCCGTCCTGACACTGGCAACCAGCCCGTCCTGACACTGGTGACCAGCCCGTCCTGACACTGGTGACCGGCCCGTCCTGACACTGGCGACTGGTCCGTCCTGACATTGGTGACCGGCCCGTCCTGACACTGGCGACCAGCCCGTCCTGACACTGGTGACCGGCCCGTCCTGACACTGGTGACCGGCCCGTCCTGACACTGGCGACCAGCCCGTCCTGACACTGGTGACCGGGCCGTCCTGACACTGGCGACCGGCCCGTCCTGACACTGGCGACCAGCCCGTCCTGACACTGGTGACCGGCCCGTCCTGACACTGACGACCGGCCCGTCCTGACACTGGTGACCGGACCGTCCTGACACTGGCGGCCGGTCCGTCCTGACTCTGGCGACTGGCCCGTCCTGACACTGGCGACCGGCCCGTCCTGACACTGGTGACCGCCCGCCCTGACACTGACGACCGGCCCGTCCTGACACTGGCGACCGGGCCGTCCTGACTCTGGCGACTGGCCCGTCCTGACACTGGCGACCGGCCCGTCCTGACACTGGCGACCGGCCCGTCCTGACTCTGGCGACCGGCCCGTCCTGACTCTGGCGACCGGCCCGTCCTGACACTGACGACCGGCCCGTCCTGACACTGGCGACCGGGCCGTCCTGACACTGGCGGCCGGCCCGTCCTGACACTGGCGGCCGGCCCGTCCTGACTCTGGCGACCGGGCCATCCTGACACTGGTCACCGGCCCGTCCTGACACTGGTGACCGGGCCGTCCTGACACTGGTGACCGGCCCGTCCTGACACTGGTGACCGGCCCGTCCTGACACTGGTGACCGGCCCGTCCTGACACTGGTGACCGGCCCGTCCTGACACTGGTGACCGGCCCGTCCTGACACTGGTGACCGGCCCGTCCTGACACTGACGACCGGGCCGTCCTGACATTGGCGACCTGGCGACCGGCCCGTCCTGACACTGGTGACCGGCCCGTCCTGACACTGGTGATCAGCCCGTCCTGACACTGGCAACCGGGCCGTCCTGACACTGGCGACCGGGCCGTCCTGACACTGGCGACCGGGCCGTCCTGACTCTGGCGACTGGCCCGTCCTGACACTGGCGACCGGGCCCGTCCTGACACTGGTGACCGGCCCGTCCTGACACTGGCGACCGGGCCGTCCTGACACTGGCAACCAGCCCGTCCTGACACTGGTGACCAGTCCGTCCTGACACTGGTGACCGGCCCGTCCTGACACTGACACTGGTGACCGCCGCTGCATCTTTGGGTCTTTGGGTCTCGTCAAAGACGCACCGCTGCATCTTTGGGTCTTTGTTTAACGCTAATTTTAAGTAATACAGCGCAGTCTTGGCTTTCTAATTTACTTTGCCAGGAAATTATGAAACACGGATGATGATTACAACCACTCGACCCTTCGACAAACCTGTCTAGCTTTGAGGAAATCCAGGTTCTAGACAGGCCTCACAATTTCTAACAAGCAGCCCTAGCTCTGGGAACTCTTCTGATCTCTTTGAGGGGGAACTGTTCATCCGACAGGGTTCCAACATGCCCCAGAGGCATCCAAATTCAGTCTTTTCCAGACACCGGAGGCTCTCTTTGACCCTCAGTGGCCCTTCCAAGTCCTAGACAGCGTGTCTAGCTTCAGGGGCTTTCTAGCTCAGTGGCGGACCTTTTGGTACCCACAACCATCGCTAACCATGGTGACTACTCATAGTTATCATGGGGCTCTGTTAGCCTTCAATGACCCTCTCAAACTGCTAGAGGCCCTTCCCAGTTATCAACAGTATTTTGATTTAAGGAAATTCTAGCTCTGAACCTGATCCTCAGTATTCGTCACGGAAATTTCCAGCACACGGTGGCTCGTTTTAGCTCACAGGGGCCCTGCTCATCCTTTACGGGCCAGTTTCAACCTCAGGGGCATACTAGTCCTGTCCGCTCTGGCCCTCAGGTGCCATGTGTATTTATCAGGGCTCCCAGGGCCCTGCTTATTCCTCAGCTGTCAGGGGCCCTTTCCAGATGGGACGGCCCTTTCCAACTGAAACGGGCAATCCAGCTCTCAGGCTCTCCCTTGTCTTTGCCCTTGCCAGTTATCAGGGTAGACGTGTCAGGTCTCAGGGTCCTCTTCCACAGAATCTGCTGGAAACATTTTAATAATTTTCATCGGCTATGTATCTGCGCCTACGCCTTGAGGGGCCTCCTCGAACCCGCCAAGGGTGCGGGAGAGCACATGTCCCCTTCGCCCCCTTCCTTGCTACGCCACTACCTTTTAACAGCCCGGTGCCTTTCCATGGACTTGGAGACCCTTTACTTCGCACCGGGAACACTCCTCATCGGCCAGGACCGTTTCCGGTGGCTCGAGGGCCTCCTCATCGGACTGACACCCACTGCCAGCTCTGGCCCTTCTCCAACGTGAGCCGAAGCCAACCGAGGGGCCTGCACGTCCGACCCAGAACCCTCTCCGTCGGCTCATGGGCCTCCTCCATCAGACCAGGGACCCTTGTGTGGCTTGGGCGACCTCCTTGAGGTCAGAGGCCCTTCATACCGGCTCTGGACCCTCTCCGACGGCCTGGGGTCCTCCCACAGGTCGGGGGTCCTTTCCGTGAGCTCTGGGCCCTCCTTAGAAACCCACGAGCCTCTTCTGTCAGGCCGGAGGCCCTCTTTCAACAGTTCGAGAACCCTCCATCAGGCCAGGGATACTTATGGGGGTTCGACCTAGTCCTTCGGTCCAGGGGCCCTTTCTGGTGGGCCAGGGTCCAGGGTCCAGGGCCCAGGGTCCTCTCCGGCAACTGGGGGCACATATCCGTCGTCTCAGGAGCCTTCTTTAACAACCAAGGACGTTTTCCGTCGAGCCCCTTCCATCAAGTTAGTGGCCGACTTGGGCACCGCTGCCAGTCCAGAAGACTTTCATATTGGCTCGGAGCCCTCTCCGTCAGTCCGGGGCCCTTTCCAACAAGGGTCCCGCCCATCGACCTAGAAGCCTTCATGTGGCCTGACAAAGGTTCCTTAATACCTATCCGTGAGCACTCTCCGTTGACTCTCGGCCCTCTTCATTCGCCTGGGTCAGCTCGGGGTCCCATTCGTCCATTCAAGGGCTCTTCTTGACTGCCCAGGAGGGCCTTGCGGGCTCCCTGCGCCTACGCCTTGAGGGGCCCTTGTGGACCTTTCGAGGGATCGCCTGGAGGGCCCCGCTCGGACCCGCCATGGGGGAGGGGGGGGCTACCTCCTCGCCCCGCCCCCTCTTGGATACGCCATTGGTGTCGTATGCAGGATTCAGGGGAGCAGAGCTTGGTTTCTGTTTCAACAGCATTATAGAGCACAATAAATACAGCAACGGCCGCTCACAGTAGCACGAACAGCGCCGGTACAGACAATGTCGTGTGACTGAAGTACTCAGTACGGTATGGCAGAGGGACTGATGGCAAGTTGGTAGCGGGGCGAGCAGTGCGTCCATGTCACGTGGTGCCAGTGGCTTGTCCGACAAGTGTTCACTAATAATGCCACAAAGCGTTCGATTCAGTATTCCAAGGTCTACTTACTGGATGGCGTTTTGCCGCTATTTGTGACAGGCGTGTTGAAGTTTCGCTAATTTGGTTCCAAGGTACTCGCTAGTGGGAGGAGTAGGTGCCATCAGAACGTTTCATTCGAGGACGTTTTATTACTCAAGACACCAGCACACCGGGAAATTTAGAACTAAGGATGATTGAGTGAGGATTATTTAGAACTAAGTTCAGCAAAGCAAGTTAGGACTTCAAGCTTTTACGCACTAATTTCAGGGACAATGTTCCCCTGAGTTCATTCACCGTTTTCCAGATTGGGCAGCTGAGAGGATCATTGCATACAGCTTCCTGGCACCTCCTGGTGGATGCCATTGGCTTCGCCTCAATTGCCGCTAAATGAAGAAATTAAATTGAAATAAGTTCCCGAAATAACCATCACGTGTGGCAACCTTGCAAACCTGAGTCGCGATGCAATCAAGGAAAAAGCATACCGGGAAAGCAGCTGCTACCATGTGATTTGCACGACGCCATGCCGCCCATCAAACACGATGCCGGTAGACGACGGGCCAGAACCGAGTGGGTCCGCGGCGCGTGTGTTGGATCAGGTGTGTGGACGCCGGCGACTATTTACTGCTCAGGTGACAGTCGGTCGTGGTCACGTGTCAGGAGACTGCGTTCTCGAGTTGGCAGACAACACTGCCGGCTCATGGTGCTCACGTCTGCGTAATCAGCACCTATCGGCCGCGCCACCGTCTGCGGCCCGCGGCGGAAACACGTCCGCTCGCACTATGCGGCGCTGCAGATGACGTCATCACACCGGATATGGGGCTCCTGATGGGAGTACTGTCCTGGGAACCGCTACAGATGACGTCATCGCGCCGGACATACGGCTCCTGATGGGAGTACTGTCCTGGGAACCGCTGCAGATGACGTCATCGCGCCGGACATACGACTCCTGATGAGAGTACTGTCCTGGGAACCGCTGCAGATGACGTCATCGCGCCGGACATACGGCTCCTGATGGGAGTACTGTCCTGGGAACCGCTACAGATGACGTCATCGCGCCGGACATACGGCTCCTGATGGGAGTACTGTCCTGGGACTGAACCCCGCTGCGGCGGTTGGTTGGTTAGTTATTGGTTTTACGACACGTCGACCGTTGAGTCATATAGCGTCGCCAATCTCTCACGCCAATTGGTCGCGGGCGAAGAGTAGACAGGTGTTCGCACATCTTTCTTGTGAGACGAGCATCTTACCCCTAGACCACTCGTCCCCGCGGCGGTTGGTTGATCACTAATGCTGATCACATAGCCAGCTGTGCTGACGGGAGGAAAGGGAGTATCCAAAGTACCTGGGGTGTTCCAGTGTTGCATGCCAAAGCCATGAGTGCGTTTGGAACCATATGGCCAAAGGTCGAATGATGAGGACCTATAACGTGTTTATTCCAATGACAACTACGTCATCAGGGTGAAGACATGTTCGAGTGGTGCGGGCATATGTGTTGTTGACTTTAGAATGTCATCAGTTGACGTGGGATACAGGTGCGAGCTCCTCAACGAGTTCACTTCAAGTTACCACGGTGAATTATCACGTGAACATTATCTGGAGGAGGAACGAGGTCCTCAAGCTCCTGTGAGTATCACGCCATCTGAATATGTTGTCTGCTACTGGTCCACATATTCATAGTAGACGCAGCCAACTAGATCGGGAGGCAGTATTGCAGCCAGGGGCAGGGGCACTGGCCCCGTCCCCATCAGGTCCAGAAAACAATGAAATACACATGATTGGAAGCAGGGGCGTCGCAATGAATTTCTTTTCCTGTAGGGATTCTCCTTGAAAGGCACAACGGTTTTGTGACCACTGGTGGATCCAGAAACTGGATTTTGGCGGGTATGGGGAATAAGACGTCGAACTTCCAAAAGCGGTTCGGATTTGGATAACTACCGACGGACGGATGTGACAAGAACAATTTTGAAATAGTCAAAATGTCAAGAAAATCAAACTTGCATGCGGTTCATTGATAGTAGCTCGGCCGCATGAAGAAACGGTATGTAATCTTTGTCTGCATATTGGTGTAAGTGCTGATGACTTAAAGAAAGCGATGTTTGTACCTATATTAAAGATTGGAGAACATAATCATGTAACAAAATACTAGAAAACTTGTCTCCCAATCTACAATAAAATTTTTAATAAATGCTATATTTAAGTCCTTCAAGATACTTGGAGTGAAATAATGAATTAAGTCTTTTCCAGATTAGAATCAGAAAAAACATAGCCATGCCCATCATGCATTAATTTATACACACACACACGCACACGCACACGCAACACGCACACGCACACGCACACGCACGCACACGCACACGCACACGCACACGCACACGCACACGCACACGCACACGCACACGCACACGCACACGCACACGCACACGCACACGCACACGCACACACATATATATATATTTTTTGTATGTATAAATTATATGCATGATGGATGGCTATATTTTTCTATTCTATCTATTATTTTTTTAGTATCTATATATATATATATATATATATATATATATATATATATATATATATATATATATATATATATATAACGACATAATATATATATTGAAGCCGAGACATGATTTGCGGATCATATATTGACTTAAAGAAGGTTTTTACAACAGTTAGCACAAATAGATTAGTTTAAAATGTAATTGCATAGGAGTTCAGGGCCTCCCTGTTAGAATATTGTAATGGTGCTTCATCATAGAATATTACAGCATGCTGTAATCCTAGATGTAAGCAGAATAAAGTACGCGAAAGCTATCTTAACCGGAGCCTATTTCCATGGAACTTCCCCCGGGCTCTATGCGAGTCCATTATTACCCAGCACGAATGTAAACCACCTTGCCGAAGTTTCTCAACAAGCAATTATTTTTGTTTTGTTGCTGATGACAGCTTTCTTGTCAAGGGTAGAAACATAGCTTAATTGGAGAATGGAAGCAATGATGTGATATTGCTCCAGAGCTAACTGAATAGTTGAAAGGAAACAGACGGTCATTGAATGTCTCAAAAATTAGTTGTCAAATATACACTGGAATTCTTAGTACTGATGTAAATATAATGATTAACTCAACAAAAGTGAGCAGACGACAGCACATGAAATATCTCGGTGTATGGCTGGATGAAAAACTGACTTGGTACGGGCACATACATCGTGTTGCAGCATTATGGAAGGGCTTACACCCTACTACAAGTCGAGAACTGAACTTCTTATAGAACTCATTAATAATTACCAATGTAAATTGATGCGCAATGGGGCAATACTTGCGCCACTAGATTATACCAAATTATACAGTCCCAGAAACTTGCACTTTAAAATATTGATTAAAGACATATAACCTATGCATGAATTATTTGTGACATATATCATATTGAAGTTCCTTGTAATGTTACAGGAACAAAACTTATTATTCCTTCATAACCTTGGTTACCACACATCGTCATTTGCTTTGGCTGAATTGCTTCCATGTGCAATGCATAATAATGCTATAATAATTTAACGGTTATTTGCACTATCTATACATATACAACACTATATGCTATCGTATACTCTGCACCAAAATCCTGAAACAATATAAGATGCCCAATATTTATCCAGTATAGAGCAGGTGCCCAAACAAAAGAAGCGTTAAAGAAATGCATTAGACATTACTTTATGGACTTCGGCTTATCAAATGGAAACTGAAGATCAAATATGGTTAAAATCTTTTCTTGGTTTATTTGTAAAAGGTGCTTTGCTACGGATTGTACCAGTGGTTGCGAGTTGTGTCAACATGCAAGAACGTGCTGGTTGGCGAGGGAGTGATTTTGTGGATGATGGTGACAGGACTGCATACGTCTGCCATGTATATTCTGCATGAATTCTCTCCGTATGAGTCCGCTTGCGCTGCCCCTAGCACTTTCACTTTGCAGCCTTCGGAATGCTAGCTGGCTATCGGTCCAAGGTTTTCCACGGGTCGCATTTTTACTGCTAACTGGTGGTGGCTTATCAGGAAAAAAACAAGACAAAAAGTCACAAACTGTACTGGCTGGGTGTTTACACTCCACGACATCTCTTGTTTTCCTCCTGAGGCACCCTTGTGGTGGCTGTCTTGATTTATGGCATTTATCACCAGGGGAAGTCACACATTGAAAGACTCTATGAATGTGCATGTAGCCACTAGGATTGACAACTGTGTCTCACACGGTGGAAATTAAAAAATGGAAAAAAACAAAAACGAAGTATTGTCCCGACGTAGCATACAACCTGAAATACTACAACAGTGATTTTGGGACGGACGCAGCACATTCCGAGCGACTACGCGCCAAAAGTCAGCTGCAAGTTTATGTGGACACAGCGGTGGTCTGGTGGAATCTGCGGCCACGGTGGCAGTGGCACCAGACGACCCTCTGCACCTGCCTCGTGGCCAGCCCATGGACGCGCAGCTCCCAGGTGCATCTCAACTGGCTGGTGCCGGAAGCACATCAAGTAGGGACGAGCAAGATGCATGCCTACTATCTTATAATTGATGACGAAAATGTGTCCTGGAAGAAAATATTGCTTACAAAGCAAGAGTCGTGCCAGCCACTGACCTATGCTGGTTGGGTTTACCGTTCCCATAAGCCGACAAGTGAATAGCGTGTGTACTTCGGGCGCCACCAGTATCTCTGTGCACTCAGCTCACGCGATTAGCCTTGCAGGGTTCGTGAAGTGCACATCACATATTCCGACAACTTGACTGGATGGATTCCTGAACCGGCGTAGTTGATCGGCTGAACGTTCCGTAGACAACGTCCCAGCCATTCAAACCCAAGACAATTGCTCCGCCATCCGGTGAAGCAATTCCTGTTCAGCAGGTGGATTTGGATCCAAACAACAACGTGCCACCAATACTTCGACAGGGCCATCCAGTTAACGGTGACTCTTCTTTGCCGGTGTCCAGTTCACATTATGAGGTCACGTGAGGGCCGAAGCGACTTGGGGGATTTGAGTACGCGTGCTATGGTGGGACCGCACAATCCAGCTGGCACAGCAACTCCAACAACACCAGCAGCTGAGCTGGCCGTCAGTAGCCCCCACCAGCTGGCACAACACCTCCAACAACACCAGCAGCTGAGCTGGCCGTCGGCAGCCTTCACTAGCTGGGACTACCTCCAACAGCACCGGCAACTGAGCTGGCTCTCCGGCAGACACATTGCCGGTTTAAATTTTCCGGCTCGTCAGGAATGGCTAGGTCAGGTGATGCAGTCGGCGTCTGTGCAGGGGCCCGGGTCTGTACAGGGGCCCGGGTCTGTACAGTGGCCCGGGTCTGTACAGGGGCCCGGGTCTGTACAGGGGCCCGGGTCTGTGCAGGAGTCGGCGTCTGTGCAGGAGTCGTGGTCTGTGCAGGAGTCGGGGTCTGGGCAGGGGCCCGGGTCTGGGCAGTGGTCGGTGTCTGTGCAGGAGTCGGGGTCTGGGCAGGGCCCCGGGTCTGGGCAGGGTCTCGGGTCTGGGCAGGGGCCCGGGTCAGTGCAGGTGTCCGGATCTGTGCAGGGGCCGGGTCTGTGTAGGCGTCGGGGTCTGCAGGGGTCGGGGTCTGTGCAGGGGTCGGGTCTGTGCAGGAGTCGGTGTCTCTGCAGGAGTCGGGGTCTGGGCAGGGGCCCGGGTCTGGGTAGGGGCCCGGGTCTGTGCAGGGGCCCGGGTCTGTGCAGGAGTCGGGGTCTGGGCAGGGGCTCGGGTCTGTGTAGTGGTCGGGGTTTGTGCAGCAAGCTCCGCTTAGTAAAGGCTCTGATGCCACACTCCATCCAACCAAACATTCTGATTCAATTTACATATAAAAACTGGTGGCAAACCTGCAATCGAAACGCCTATCCGTTCTTCCAATCACGGACGCTTTTATGTTTTCCCACCCCCCGACGCGCTCCCCTTTCCCCAGTCGCGGACGAAAGGCGGCACGCGGCAGAGCCGTCGGAGTCTGACGGGTTGGCAAAGCAGACTCACCTCGGTCGGCAGCCGACGGCTCTCCGTCGGAGTCTGACGGGCTGGCAAAGCAGACTCACCTCGGTCGGCAGCCGACGGCTCTCCGCAGCTTAAAGTTGTGGCATTTTAACTAGTGAAGCTGAGTCATAAAGTCATAAAGTGTTCAGACTTAATAGGAGCCACAGGGGCCCATCTGGGTTAAGCCTGCAAATGGAAGATACCATAAGCCAGGACAGTAAGACACTCATCACTACAACCAATACCACATCCCAAATTTAAAAGAAGCAATCCACCAGCATCCCACACACCCATTAATACCAATCTACCTTACCTATCCAGCAATATTCATTCGATCCCGCGTAACACACACGTGGATCGAGTGTCTTACAAATAACTTTCAAACTCCATCCATGCCTGCTCAAAGGGGCCTGTGCCGTGCACACCTACTTAGCATAAATCTCACCTCATCTACCACTAATTAGAACTCAAAAACAAGATTTCTCAGCCCAAAAAAATTAGTCCACCCAATTTGTTTTTAATACATTCAATGAGGGACTCCCCACAACATCAGCAGACAGCCTATTCCATTGATCGACAACCCTTGGACTGAAGGCCTGTTGTCGTTTAACTGTCCTACACCTCGACTTGTCTAACCTGAATTGATGACCCATATGTGATACTCTAAATAGAAGAACATCATTTATCTAACCCTTTAACGATTTTATGCATTTCAATCATACCACCCCTTAATTTCCTATAATTGAGTGAATACATATCTAATGCCATAAGCCTTTCTCCATATTCTCAGTTACCAAATCCATTGATGAGTCTAGTGGCTTTGCGCCGCACTTTTTCTAGCTTATCATCCTTCTAAGTAAGGGCTTCATGCCTGCACAGAATATTCCAAACTTCAGCTGGTAAGTTCGAGCTTGTGGCTCCCAAGAGCACGTATACAATACAGCTAGTGAAGGAATTTGATCTCGGAGTCTGTGGTGCTCTGTGTTAGTTTTCCTTATTTAAGTTTTCCTAATCTATGGTAGGCTATTAATGTGGCTCACGTACTTTTGTCGTGCGAACGTGCTTGCTACTTTTTCCCGTAAAAATTAGGTTCGAAATAATTTTCAAACTTGGGGTTGCAAATTGAACCGGCTGACATGTAGACTGCATTTTTTCACGTCAAGATGAAATTTTACGAGGATATCGTTACAGAAATTGTCATGTGTAAAAGGGGTGCGAACTGAAAAGGGTTTACAAAGGTTTAATTTTCAGGAAAATACGACTAGCATCATGACACAAAATTGGAGTTGTGAACTCAGTAGCTACAATAGTTCCGCGTCAACTGTTGCAGTCTCCGCGCCTGGTGGAGCCGCTTTGGAACAAGAAGCCACAGCCTTCACCAGATCCGGCCTGTGTTGAAGAGTCCGTAGCAGTTACTTGAAGGTCAGGGATAGAAAATTCAAATGCTGCCTCCAGAAGTATTATCAGCGACACGATCATGTCTTAAGATGTCGGTGGTGGGCACGGTTCCGCTAATCCGCAAATTTATAATTAGCGAAGCTAACTCTTTAGTTAACGGATTGGCGTTTCCGCTAACTTGAAATCCGGTAGCATTTTTTCGCCGGTAAATTAAATCATATCGTTTCGAGGCGACCAACGCGATAGCAGCGCCTCTGGTGGCCAGCCGGCGCATCATAGCGGGCGGCGAGCGGCGAGCATGCGTGTTCCTTCTACTGTGAGCGTGAGTCCAACAGTCCGTCTGACACGCTGTTGGCTGGCATAATTAAATTTCATCTCTCTGTGTCTGTTTTAAGGGGTTTAGAGCACAAAAATAAACCAAGGTTAAAGTCATATAATACAAGTTGCAATCAGCAGTTATCGTTAGCTTCCGATAAGTTTGTCAACGAATTATCTGTTTAGCGTTATAATCGAAGTTAACGTTTGAGTCAGCGGATTAGCGGTTATCGAAGCTAACTTTTGGTTAGCTGCGTCCACCACTGCAAGAGGCACAGTCAATGGTTTAAAAGTACAATTTTTCCCAATTAGAATGAAAAGAACCAGAGAACCAACACACCGTGGAAGCATTTTCAGTCCAGAGAGATCAAAGATAGGAAAATATGGCGAACATGATGTTAGGTTTTACGATGAGATGACGCACCAGACGATGACGTCGAACAAGCTGAAGTTGAAGTATCTTGTTGTGTTCCGATTCGATGTTGGATGAAATGCAACAATAATAATACCTGCATGACGGGTAGTACCTTCGAGAGCTTTGGCAGTTTTGTTTTGGCACGGCTATTTATCGGTCACGTGGTCCTTAGTGGTGAGTCAGGGAATATATGTTCCTGCACTTTCGTCTGCTCTTCCCCCTCCTTCCCAAAAAACCGACATCAACCCACAGAAGACTTTTCCGACTTTTCAATAATATTCGTCCTGGCCTCCAGCCGCAGGCATGCGTCATGGACTCCGAAAACGCCACAAGACTTGCCATTCAGAACGACGAGCTCGCGAATGACTCATCTGGGGATGTTCATAGGCCTAATCAAGGATGATCTTAATGGTAATTTATAGACATGTTATTGGACATGCTTTTATTCGCTGTAGGTGATAAGCGTTCCCTCGATAACTCACTTCTTTGTCCTCCATGATAGGCACGCAAGAAACGCGGCTGATCCATCATGTCACATTCTAATAGGACAAAAAGAACCCCGAGTGTTGTTAAAGAATCCTCAGGGTTCTGAAATGTCTCAGTGTAGCAAGAAGTTGAATCCTGTGCTGAACGACCAATGTACAATTATTGTGATAACATTAAAAGTTCAGCGGAAAAGCTGTATAAGAAGCTGATTTGTGTGCCTAATAGGACAAATTTAGCACTTTGTGCGGCTAGTAAGACATATTGAGAGCAACTAACTTGGCAAATTGCAGGGAAAAAATGTTTGTGCTGACTTCTATGTCCACATGTCTCATCACTGAAACAATATTTTCAAGCGATATACTTTTTGCAACCACGAAATTGGATGTAGGGGAACGTATGGAAGGTCTCCCCTCCGTTCAATTTACCCACACTTATCTCTCTGTCTATATTGTCATAATATATTTGGTTGTCACCCAACGCACAGCTCACGTTGACACGCAAGGCGTACAATAGCCTCTTTTCATATTCACCGTGACGTTCTCATCATTCGGCCTTATGTCAGCCTGTGTACCCTAATAGCCGACCGAATCTTCATCTTGATGTCTTGAAGACTGTTTGTGGAGTTTTTATATACCCAGCTATTCAGGTAACCACATTGGCGAACACTGAGGAGCCTCAGGTCAGGGGAGTGAGCAGGCCGGTTGATGTGAGTTTTCCTGGAGATGAGTCTCCCTCCTAGGTGGTTCTGCAGCCCTGCTAATGATACCCGAGACGTGTGAACCGTTGCACAGCCCTGCTGCAGCCACTGCAGACTGAGGGCGTCTGTACACTGGCGGACCAGCGTCTCTCAGAATTGCTTAAGTACCTCCGCGTGTCGATACGATTTTAATGTTCCAGTGTTGCCCTCCGTGTTCTCCCAGAAAATGAGCCAATGATTTGCCAGACTGCTGATGGCGCACCACACCGGTCCCCTCAGGTCAGTACAGATCATGTCAGACTGCTGGTGGCGCACCACACCAGTCTTCTCAGGTCAATGCAGAGCATGTCAGACTGTTGGTGGCGCACCACACCAGTCCCCTCAGGTCAGTGAAGAGCATGTCAGACTGCTGATGGCGCACCACACCAGTCTCCTCAGGTCAATGCAGAGCATGTCAGACTGCTGGTGTCGCACCACACCAGTCTCCTCAGGTCAATGCAGAGCATGTCAGACTGTTGGTGGCGCACCACACCAGTCCCCTCAGGTCAATGCAGAGCATGTCAGACTGCTGATGGCGCACCACACCAGTCCCCTCAGGTCAGTGAAGAGCATGTCAGACTGCTGATGGCGCACCACACCAGTCCCCTCAGGTCAGTGAAGAGCATGTCAGACTGCTGATGTCGCACCACACCAGTCCCCTCAGGTCAGTGAAGAGCATGTCAGACTGCTGATGGCGCACCACACCAGTCCCCTCAGGTCAGTGAAGAGCATGTCAGACTGCTGATGGCGCACCACACCAGTCCCCTCAGGTCAGTGAAGAGCATGTCAGACTGCTGATGGCGCACCACACCAGTCCCCTCAGGTCAGTGAAGAGCATGTCAGACTGCTGATGGCGCACCACACCAGTCCCCTCAGGTCAGTGAAGAGCATGTCAGACTGCTGATGGCGCACCACACCAGTCCCCTCAGGTCAGTGAAGAGCATGTCAGACTGCTGATGGCGCACCACACCAGTCCCCTCAGGTCAGTGAAGAGCATGTCAGACTGCTGATGGCGCACCACACCAGTCCCCTCAGGTCAGTGAAGAGCATGTCAGACTGCTGATGGCGCACCACACCAGTCCCCTCAGGTCAGTACAGAGCATGTCAGACTGCTGATGGCGCACCACACCAGTCTCCTCAGGTCAGTGCAGAGCAGCTATCGGGAATTAATCTTAGCTGGGCTATGAATGTGAAAGTGAATTTCCTCAGAAAACCACGGATGCCTCCGACGCTAAACGGTTCTCCTGAAGCCGTTTACAATATTAAACCCTCTGCACTTTGTCAGAGCAGCGTGGCAAACAGAAATTGTGTCTGGGATGATTACCTGAGATGCAACTGAGAATTCGGGCCGTAGATTACTTCCTGAGACCCACTTGCTTCGCGACCCACCCAGCTGCCATTGCCCGTCGCTTTTCAGTGGCATCAATGGCTTCTGCATCATCAAACCATTAACCAGCTGCCAGAGACCGCTTGATAGCCTGAACTGGACTTCCTTCTGCCCGACTCGCCCTGGTGCCTGCCCTTCACAACGCCATGAGCCACCTGCCCGACTCACCCTGGTACCTGCCCTTCACAGTGCCATGAGCCACCTGCCCGACTGACCCTGGTGTCGGTCATTCACAGCGTCATGAGCCACCTGCCCGACTGACCCTGGTGTCGGTCCTTCACGGTGCCATGAGCCACCTGCCCGACTGACCCTGGTGCCGGTCCTTCACAGTGCCATGAGCCACCTGCCCACTGCCCTGGTGCCGGTCCTTCCCAGTGCCATGGCCACCTGCCCGACTGACCCTGGTGCCGGTCCTTCACAGTGCCATGAGCCACCTGCCCGACTGACCCTGGTGTCGGTCCTTCACAGTGCCATGAGCCACCTGCCCGACTGACCCTGGTGCCGGTCCTTCACGGTGCCATGAGCCACCTGCCCGACTGACCCTGGTGTCGGTCCTTCACAGTGCCATGAGCCACCTGCCCGACTGACCCTGGTGCCGGTCCTTCACGGTGCCATGAGCCACCTGCCCGACTGACCCTGGTGCCGGTCCTTCACGGTGCCATGAGCCACCTGCCCGACTGACCCTGGTGTCGGTCCTTCACGGTGCCATGAGCCACCTGCCCGACTGACCCTGGTGTCGGTCCTTCACGGTGCCATGAGCCACCTGCCCGACTGACCCTGGTGTCGGTCCTTCACGGTGCCATGAGCCACCTGCCCGACTGACCCTGGTGTCGGTCCTTCACGGTGCCATGAGCCACCTGCCCGACTGACCCTGGTGCCGGTCCTTCACGGTGCCATGAGCCACCTGCCCGACTGACCCTGGTGTCGGTCCTTCACGGTGCCATGAGCCACCTGCCCGGTATGCTGACACCCTGGTGTCGGTCCTTCACAGTGCCATGAGCCACCTGCCCGACTGACCCTGGTGTCGGTCCTTCACGAGTGCCATGAGCCACCTGCCCGACTGACCCTGGTGTCGGTCCTTCACAGTGGCATGAGCCACCTGCCCGACTGACCCTGGTGCCGGTCCTTCACAGTGCCATGAGCCACCTGCCCGACTGACCCTGGTGCCGGTCCTTCACGGTGCCATGAGCCACCTGCCCGACTGACCCTGGTGCCGGTCCTTCACAGTACCATGAGCCACCTGCCCGACTGACCCTGGTGCCGGTCCTTCACAGTGCCATGAGCCACCTGCCCGACTGACCCTGGTGCCGGTCCTTCACGGTGCCATGAGCCACCTGCCCGACTGACCCTGGTGCCGGTCCTTCACAGTGCCATGAGCCACCTGCCCGACTGACCCTGGTGCCGGTCCTTCACAGTGCCATGAGCCACCTGCCCGACTGACCCTGGTGTCGGTCCTTCACGGTGCCATGAGCCACCTGCCCGACTGACCCTGGTGTCGGTCCTTCACGGTGCCATGAGCCACCTGCCCGACTGACCCTGGTGCCGGTCCTTCACGGTGCCATGAGCCACCTGCCCGACTGACCCTGGTGCCGGTCCTTCACAGTGCCATGAGCCACCTGCCGACTGACCCTGGTGCCGGTCCTTCACAGTGCCATGAGCCACCTGCCCGACTGACCCTGGTGCCGGTCCTTCACAGTACCATGAGCCACCTGCCCGACTGACCCTGGTGCCGGTCCTTCACGGTGCCATGAGCCACCTGCCCGACTGACCCTGGTGCCGGTCCTTCACGGTGCCATGAGCCACCTGCCCGACTGACCCTGGTGCCGGTCCTTCACAGTACCATGAGCCACCTGCCCGACTGACCCTGGTGTCGGCCCCCACAGTGGCATGAGCCACCTGCCCGACTGACCCTGGTGTCGGCCCCCACAGTGGCATGAGCCACCTGCCCGACTGACCCTGGTGCCGGTCCTTCACGGTGCCATGAGCCACCTGCCCGACTGACCCTGGTGCCGGTCCTTCACGGTGCCATGAGCCAGCCATGCCTGGGTTTCTATGAGACGTGCATGCAGAAGTGACAATGCAACACAAAATGCCGTCTGAGTTTTCCCTGAGTTGTTACCTCAATTGATTTGGGAGATCAAATGCTACCGATTTGATTTCATAACTGAGAATGTCAACACATATATGGCGGAAAATTGCATCAATTATTCGGCTAACCGAAGGCCTTCGGCTGTCATTACTAGATGTTGCTGTATCAAACAGATCAGCGTGCCTGGGAACCCCTCGCTTCAATGTGCTGCAGCGAACCTTAGCCTAAACGAATTCCTTTATCAGCGGAATTGGTAAAAATTGTGCGATGTGCGCCTTTGTCACCGTGGAGAGGAAACAATGCTCCATCTGTTCTGGTTATGCCGTCTTTCATGAACCGATTCATGACAGATATACAAACTTTCCTCTCGCAGGAATATGATTTCGATTTGAATATCACAATACAAATATGGTCATTGGTCATGGCTCATGTCGTGCATCTTGAAATACTGATAAATAACGACTGCAAATGTCATTATTCACGAAATTGAATTAAAAGAATCCGATCCGAACATCGCAGACTTACAAAATGCTTTAAATGGAGAAATGTAATTCTAGTACAGAGCTTCATTCATGAACGGCAAGTAAGTGGCAATAGTTACATCAAGTCAATTAATTATAAATTGGTAAGCCAAGTCACGAGTATCGCCGAGTGTAACTGTGATGATATTTGAGAGAAGCAGGCCTTGTGATGCACATGACATGCCACCATACAAACAAGCATGTGTATTTGTGCAACACGTGGTCAAACAAGGTCATCGACTATTTGAAAGACTTCACATGTCTGCACTCTGTTGCATGTATGCCGCAATGATTATCGAACGCATCTGTGGCAAGGCCTGAAGTGTTATGATGTCATGTAAATCAACGGTGCAAGCACTCCCATTCCCATGTGCATCGTCTTAAGGCAGGGTCCAGGTCCATTCAGCTCATCCTCGATGCTGTGTCACACGGGCCTCCTGGGCTATATCTTAGGTATGTACCTATGCTGCCCATCATCCTCGATGCTGTGTTATCAGAGCCATCTTAGTTATATCTTAGGTACCTACGCTTCTCATCATCCTCGATGCTGCGCTACCCGAGCAACCTTAGCTATGTCTTATAAATAGGTAGGTGCTAACCATGTCGGTGCTACCCAGGCAGGTGCTAGCTTACACGTTACCCAGGGCGGCTTTGGACTCACCCACGCCACTCTGTGATACACTGCTCTCACACTGTAGGAGTTACACTGTGATACACCGCTCTCACACTGGAGGAGTTACACTGTGATACACCGCTCTCACACTGGAGGAGTTACACTGTGATACACCGCTCTCACACTGGAGGAGTTACACTGTGATACACTGTGATACACCGCTCGCACACTGGAGGAGTTACACTGTGATACACTGCTCTCACACTGGAGGAGTTACACTGTGATACACTGCTCTCACACTGGAGGAGCTACACTGTGATACACCGCTCTCACACTGGAGGAGTTACACTGTGATACACTGCTCTCACACTGGAGGAGTTACACTGTGATACACTGCTCTCACACGGGGGTTACACTGTGTCACTGCTCACACTGGGGAGTTACACTGTGTACACTGCTCTCACACTGGAGGAGCTACACTGTGATACACTGCTCTCACACTGAGTAACTTTACACTGCTCCCACACTGGAGGAGTTACACTGTGATACACTGCTCTCACACTGGAGGAGTTACACTGTGATACACTGCTCTCACACTGGAGGAGCTACACTGTGATACACTGCTCTCACACTGGAGGAGTTACACTGTGATACACTGCTCTCACACTGGAGGAGCTACACTGTGATACACTGCTCTCACACTGGAGGAGCTACACTGTGATACACTGCTCTCACACTGGAGGAGTTGCACTGTGATACACTGTGATACACTGCTCTCACACTGGAGGAGTTACACTGTGATACACTGCTCTCACACTGGAGGAGCTACACTGTGATACACTGCTCTCACACTGGAGGAGTTACACTGTGATACACTGCTCTCACACTGGAGGAGCTACACTGTGATACACTGCTCTCACACTGGAGGAGCTACACTGTGATACACTGCTCTCACACTGGAGGAGCTACACTGTGATACACTGCTCTCACACTGGAGGAGCTACACTGTGATACACTGCTCTCACACTGAAGGAGCTACACTGTGATACACTGCTCTCACACTGGAGGAGCTACACTGTGATACACTGCTTCACACTGGAGGAGTTACACTGTGATACACTGCTCACACTGGGGAGCTACACTGTGATACACTCTCACACTGGAGGAGCTACACTGTGATACACTGCTCTCACACTGGAGGAGTTACACTGTGATACACTGCTCTCATACTGGAGGAGTTACACTATGATACACTGCTCTTACACTGGAGGAGTTAACTGTGATACACTGCTCTCACACTGGAGGAGCTACACTGTGATACACTGCTCTCACACTGGAGGAGTTGCACTGTGATAAGCTCTCACACTGGAGGAGTTGCACTGTGATACACTGGTCTCACACTGGAGGAGCTACACTGTGATACACTGCTCTCACACTGGAGGAGCTACACTGTGATACACTGCTCTCACACTGGAGGAGTTACACTGTGATACACTGCTCTCACACTGGAGGAGTTACACTGTGATACACTGCTCTCACACTGGAGGAGCTACACTCACCTCGGATGTCCTGGGTCATGCCGTAGCGCAGCGCAAACGTGGCACGAGCGCCGCAGACGGACTGGTCTTGGATCAGCAGCAGCGGCCGCTCGTCCAGCGACAAAACTCGCTCTGTGGAACCAGCATCCAGCACATCAGACTAACATCGACAGCCAGGTCACTAGGGTGCATCAGGTCACCACCCCATCGGCTACCTTGTTGTCACGAGCATCAGACCACCACCGTCCGCTAGATCATCAGGCATTATCGGGTCATCATCATCAGATGACTATCTGGTCATCATTGGGTAACCATCATGTCACCGTCCAGTCATCATAAGATCACCATCTGGTTCACCATTGGGTTACCATCAGGTCACCGTCTAGTCATCATGATATCACAATTTGGTCACCATTGGGTTACCACCAGGTCATCGTCTAGTCATCTTAAGATCACCATCTGGTCACCATTGAGTTACCATCTGGTCACCATTGGTTGATATCAGGTCACAGTCTAGTCATCAGTATATTACAATCAATGATACAAGATCATACAGCACCAATGGGTTACCATCAGGTCACCGTCTAGTCATCATAAAATCACCATCTGGTCACCATTGGGTTACCATCAGACCACTGTCTAGTCATCATAAGATCACTGTCTAGCCATCATACGATCACCATCCGGTCACCATTTGGTTACCATCAGGCCGCAGTCTAATTACGATAAGATCATCACGTGGCCGCCATCGAGCCACCATTAGGTCACTGGCTACTATCAGGTGATAGGTATGGTGGATCATCATAGGCTGTCATCAGCCACTAAAGGCTTCTACCATCTCCTCAGATCATCAAGCGACGCCAGACCACCGTGCCATCAGATCGCTGCAGATTGTATGTATGCAGATCGCTGCATGCATGCAGATTGCTTGCAGATCGTTGCATCTATATACCAGTGGATGTATAGGATAGCACTCACCATCGGCTGTGCCTGGATAATCAACCGAATTTGATTTTTCGGAAGCTCCATGTTCAAGCAGGACGTGGTGCAGGCAGCGCCGGGAGCATGGTACACTCGGTATCGGTAGGATGTTCGGGGGTACCCTTAACTATGGCTGGCCCCTAGGAACGTAGGCTGTGCTGCTCCACACAAATAATTACTGGTAGACTGCGCCGCTTCACAGTTATGCGTTGCGTGACAGTCCGCAAGTTTCACCACCGGTAAGCCGTAGGTATTCGCTTGTGCGGTCGTCGGGTGGTCATTTGCCCTGCAGCCATGCAGTGAGAAACACTACGCTGTTCCCGCCTTGCATTCCTCAGTCGGCCAAACAACATTGGCAGTTCAGCGATCGGTCCACCACTCGACCTCTGTAGACAAGCAGAGTTTGATCGTTGTGGATTTCAGACTTCGGCAACACAGAATGAGCTGGAAGTGTTGGAAGGAGCTCGGTTGGAAAGGATGTAGCGAAAGGAGAGGGGAATTTTATGATGTCAACGGAGGATTCTCCTACCCTACAATAATAACATAATTTCTAACTTTTACACTTTTTAGAACTTTAGTTCGAATTCTTGCTGGGGTGGCTTTATAAACCAGGATCCAATTGCTAAACAGACCTTGCTTGAGCCCTAGCCGCATCACCCGATCCATTGATTGCAGTTCTACAGTAGATATTTGGCAAAATGCTTCACGTGCCGCTAATACATTTACACGGCCACCCCGGAAGCTCGCTTTTCCACATTATCGTGCCAGTTGCCAATTGACCCTCCTAGCCAGTGGCTAAAATCAAGCGCGTGAAGCGGCTCGAACCCAGCCTTTCAAGGACAGGAGAGACCAGCGCAGGCCAGTGCCCAAGCCAACTGAGCTACCGGGGCGGCGGATCCCAAGGCGGCACTTGCTTGCTTAATTCAGATTCATTGATGAATCGATTAATTACTTACTTACATTACATCTGTTTCATTGATATTCACGCATTGTTGAGCATTGAAGCATTGAACTTGAAGGCTTGGAAGGCTGTGCTTGTAACAGTGTTAATATTACTACAAATTGTTTAATTTGTGTTGAATGTGTGCGACACTGCCAGCGACAAACGGTTCACGAAATCATCTTGTGTCGAGGAAGTGTGACCAGACAGCATTACGGGCGTCGGTAGCTCAGTGACTAAGCTGGTCATCAGGAAAACCAGAAATACGGAGTTTGATTCCCCGCGATGTCCGCCTTTCTTGGCAGGGTGAGATGCAGGCGACGCCATATAGCCTCTCCTGGTGCGTTGCAAAGCCGCAAAACCATTTGGCATCACCACGGAATGCCAGACGTTCGAAGTGCAAGCGCTCGCAATGTGGGACTGATTCGAATGCCCACGGCAAGATTGCCGTTGGTGATCGCCCCCACGCTGATGGTGTATTTCATAAATATATGGATGAGCCGAATGCGTAGGAAATCACATCAACCAGCGGCGGGATAAGCGGTTCCAACGGATCATCAGTTGGCTACGGTTCAATAAAGTCGGCGGGTAATGGTTCGGGTACAACGTAATCTAACTTCCATATTAATGCTCCCCTCCGCTAGCACAATGTCCAACGAACTTGGAGTTTCCGCATCGTGAGACCAGTTCCCGATTACGTTCACGGATTCTACATCCGCACTACCACAACTCCGACCATGGATTCTAACTTCTGGGGTTCTTTCAGACTACAGGTGCTTCTGCCACTATTTGAGGGGTTATGTAGACCACAAGGTGGCCATGTAGGTTTCCGAGAGGCCCCCTATCATAGTTAGAAAGGGACCTGGACGTCTCCCAGGAGCCCACCGGTTTCCAGGACATCGCACAAGGCATCTGAGGGGCCCCTATACTCTTTCGACGGGCCCCATACTCCTATGAGGAACCCTGTCGTTTTCAGGAGCCACATGCTGCATGGACACAAATATATTGCTTAATACAAATCGAGGCTGGGCTGGGCCGCCATTTCCAAGTGGATCCCAGGTGGGCTTCAAATGCAAGCGTACCGTGGCTGGCAGATTTTTCTAAAGTGGTGGATCAGGTGAACTGATGGTCGATTTGTCTCAGGTGGTGGACCAAGTGAATTGATAGCACATTTGCATGAGGGTGGACCACGTGAATTGAGGGTGATTCTTCTGTTCGCGCTACATATGAGCAGGATAATTGTATGAAGCATAACTCTTGTTTCGGAGGGCTTATTCAGCAATTCTGACATCACTGTCAGACTGCTGCCACGGCATGTCCGAACTCCGGCGCCACTAGATAATGCACGCCCGAACACCATCGTGACTAGATAATGCACGCCCGAACACCATCGTGACTAGATAATGCACGCCCGAACACCATCGTGACTAGATAATGCACGCCCGAACACCATCGTGACTAGATAATGCACGCCCGAACACCATCGTGACGAGATAATGCATGCCCGAATACCGGCGTGGCTAGATAATGCATGCCCGAACACCATCGTGACGAGATAATGCATGCCCGAATACCGGCGTGGCACGGTAACGCACACCCGAACACCGGCGTGGCATGGTGATGCACACCCGAACACTGACTTGGCACGGTAACGCACACCCGAACACTGACTTGGCACGGTAATGCACACCCGAACACTGACTTGACAATGTCAGCAGTGCATCGCCAACTGCGGCTCCAACCTGGAGTGGCGTGGAGTGGCGTGGAGTGGCGTGGAGTGGCGTGGAGTGGCGTGGAGTGGCGTGGATCCGTGCACCCCGCCGTCACACGTCCTAAATTGGTGATGAGCATGCTGAAAGGCCCATTACACCATGTGTGGACAATGTACATTTGCCGACTTCCGCCACGGAACTTGATGTGAATGGGTACAAGCCAGGCATATGCCCTGTTCGAAGTTCAGCTCGGATTCAGCGCTGAAAACATTCCATACTCGACCATTTATTCCCCAGGGTTCGATCAACTCAGGCAAGAGGCGAAATTGCAAGGCGGTGAGAATACCCGAGCACTTTATTGCGTCCAATTTCCGTGCAGCTGAAGGAATGTCAGAAGTCAACGAAACATGTTCCAACAATTTGACGCAGTACGTTCAAAGTTGGGATGTGATCGACAAAATCGACTGAAAAAAAACAAATCTGCATCCACCGACAGTGGCCGCCAGATTTACAGGGCCTGGCTGACCTGCCGAACATGGTGTGCGAATTTCAAAATGCACCGTGCCGAATTGTCGAATTAGCGCGAATTAGCTGTGCCACGGTCCCTCTTGCTTCTCAACCTCACCAATCGCTGTAAGCCGCATTAAGCAGCTCAGCGTGGCATCCTCCGTCAGACTGACACGCAGTCAGACTGACACCAGCCACGCAGTCGCCCGGCCTCGGGGCACGCAGTCTGTCTGGCATGACGCATAACCACGTGACCGACACGTGACTGGCGGCCCCGAAACGGCACCGACTGCAACGGCAACCGTTTGGTCCTCCATAAAACCTTCTCTTTGAACCAACAATGTGCGCATTTCAAAGAAAATATTAAGCGAAAACTGCCAAAAATCAAGGTCGTACGGCTGACTAAAACTCATTCCTAATGAAGGAATTGAGACTGGAAAGGCCTCAACAAAAACAGTTGGGCCGGGTCGCCGATATGAGCTTTCCTCGTACACGTCATATGCGCGGTATGCACGGCATATACACGGTATGCACGGCGGTACACAGTATGCACGGCGGTACACAGTATGTACGATATATATATATATATATATATATATATATATATATATATATATATACATACATAGTATATAGTACACGGCAGTACACTCCTTCAGGCTTAAGTATTCAAGGGAAGTATTCGCGACCTAATTTAGGAGTCACATGCTAAGCGAGCGCTGACATGCTCCGACGTATGCATGCCAACGCCGGCTATTTCATATTGGCATGATAATGCATGACCTAGTATTGCACTTCTCACTTTCTCAACGTGCTGAGTGTTGACTTGCGGTTTAGCAGGCGTTACACAAATGCGACTGATCCACATAAAGAATATTTCGGTTTTACGCCAACCATAAAGGTCCCTTCGGAACATGACCTAGATCCCACTGGTGGTCTAGGTCTAGAACGTCAGCAAAATTCAGCCGTGAATTGCTAATAAATCGGTATGTTTTGGCATCCGGGGTGTCTTCGTGCCATCGGGGATGTCCTCGTGGCATGGGAAGTGTCTCCGTGGTATCGGGGTGTCTCCATGGCATCGGAAATGTCTTCGTGGCATAGCGAGTGTCTCCGTGGTATCGGGGTGTCTCCATGGCATCGGAAATGTCTTCGTGGCATAGCGAGTGTCTCCGTGGTATCGGGGGTGTCCCCGTGGTATCGGTGTGTCTCCGTAGCATAGCCTTCGTTCGTAGGGCGTCTTCGTGGCATCCGAGTGTCACCGAATGAAAAGACTGACGAAGATCACATTAGCACTGACTATCATTCGATGCTGACCATGCAGATACCACTTGTCCCAGCGACACACATGACCCGTGCATCAGTATCGCGTGACTGATAAACTCATGACTCCAGGGGTGTCCTAAGCCAAAGAGACGGCACAACCTCAGCGACGCCCTGCCTGCGGCGGGGCTCGGCCAATCGTGAAATCCACCACATCGCGTCATCGAATATTCAACAGTTCATTCATCAATCAGAATCACAGTCGCAACTTTTGTCTCATCGGTCTCGGAGCACAGCTCCCAGAGCACTCTACGGTGCCGTGCTGGCAGAGCACCCTGGGGAACACCCCGGAGCGGCGCCGCTCTGGGGGTCGCGACCCAACTAACGAACCGTCGCCACCGCGCTCGTCAGCAGCCAATATCATGAGGTCGTGGAACGTGGGAATAACTGCAATATTTAATGAAATGATGGACGTAATGATGAAAGCCGGCCAGATGAATCGCTCGTTATGCCGGTCGGCCAGACAGACGGCGTCTTTAGGCGGGTCGATGGGGTGCGCGACGGCGTGCCGATAACTGATGCCCCTGCTGGCGGATACTGGGCGATCTCGGGTGGCGCTGGGTTGGCGATGTGGGCCCAGTCGGCCGACCACTCATCAGGAGGCATCGGGCGAACGGCACAGAATGCCCCTGCTGGCGGATACTGGGCGATCTCGGGTGGTGCTGGGTTGGCGATGTGGGCCCAGTCGGCCGACCACTCATCAGGAGGCATCGGGCGAACGGCACAGAATGCCCCTGCTGGCGGATACTGGGCGATCTCGGGTGGTGCTGGGTTGGCGATGTGGGCCCAGTCGGCCGACCACTCATCAGGAGGCATCGGGCAAACTGCACAGAATGCCCCTGCTGGCGGATACTGGGCGATCTCGGGTGGTGCTGGGTTGGCGATGTGGGCCCAGTCGGCCGACCACTCATCAGGAGGCATCGGGCGAACGGCACAGAATGCCCCTGCTGGCGGATACTGGGCGATCTCGGGTGGTGCTGGGTTGGCGATGTGAGCCCAGTCGGCCGACCACTCATCAGGAGGCATCGGGCGAACGGCACAGAATGCCCCTGCTGGCGGATACTGGGCGATCTCGGGTGGTGCTGGGTTGGCGATGTGGGCCCAGTCGGCCGACCACTCATCAGCGATCGGCATCGGGCGAACGTGCACAGAATGCCCCTGCTGGCGGATACTGGGCGATCTCGGGTGGTGCTGGGTTGGCGATGTGGGCCCAGTCGGCCGACCACTCATCAGGAGGCATCGGGCGAACGGCACAGAATCATGTCTGGTTGAGGTACTGTAGCCAGACACCTAACTTAAATGTGGGACCAAGAGTCACCAGACGATCACTCCTGGCGATCTGCAGGATGTCGGGAGTAGTCAGAAGATCGCTCCTGACGATCTGCAGGATGACAGGAGTGATCAGAAGATCACTCCTGACGATCTGCAGGATGGCAGGAGTGATCACTCCTGACGATCTGCAGGATGACAAGAGTGATCAGAAGATCCTCCTGGTGATAGGATCGTACCGAAACGTGGACCATTTTGCCACCGCCACGCGGAGCATTTTGCCACCGCCACGCGGGTTTCGGATTTGGGCGTTAAATTAACTCTCCTGGTGTAGAGGAGGCTGCATCTGTCGTGCATTAATGTCCGCACTATTCTTACTTAGACTCCAAGTTTCACGCGACGGTGTTACCTAGTACAGAACGCGGCAGCAATTGAGAACATCTTCATTCCGTGTTAAACTTTTGGGGTTGATAATTGCCCTTTCGTGAACCCTCCCCAATCGAGAGGATCTCACCAGCTGCGGCGTCGCATGGGTTGTGCCATAATTGCCCACCTTTTTCGTCCATGGTAGGCCTCCCCAGCCACGTCATCTCATCCAACCCATGGTAGGCCTCCCCAACCACGTCTTTTTGATCCATGGTACGAATCCCAAACCCGTCAACTCACCAACCCCATGGTAGCCCCCCCCCAATCCCATCATCTTACCCACTAATGGCAGGTCTACCCAATCCCGTCATCTCACCCAAACCATGATAAGCCTCCCCAACCCTGTCATCTCACCTCTAATTAGGCCAACTCAACCCATGGTAGGCATACTCAACCCCTTCATCCCACCACTAATTAAGCTCACTCAATTAGAGGTACAATGAGAGAGCTACAGAATAAAAGCATTCTGTTGCGACTCAACACCTGACGATTGGTACAATAATATTGAAATTTAGTTTATGGGCGACCGTCCAAATCGAGTCAGAAAGCGATGTCCTCGAAAACCGACAGAAGGGACTAGGACCTGGGTGCATCAGTGTCACTTACTGCGAAATTAGGGAGTAGATGGAGTCATGCCCTGATTCATGAGAACCACGCATCCGCAGATCATTCGCTTTGTGCCCCTTCCAGTCGTTCCGGATGTGTTAGTTAGTTAGCTATTTGGGCTTTAGGGTGCATACCCCATCGGATGTATGATTGTGGATTTGTGACGATTTTTGTGCCTTTCTAAGGATTTCTTAAGATACACCATGAAAGTTTATTTTGGTATTTGAGCATCAGACTATGAACTATTATGGTGCATCATTCACATGCTTGCAACCTTGTTCTGTATTACGAAAATTATTGCGCAAATCTATCTTTTCGTGGCGTGGTTTCACATGCTTGAGTGTGGTGACCAAGGGACGGGACGATCTGCACCACTCGGCACGGAGCAGGTTACACCAATGACGTAACATGCCACGCTATATGTGTTAGTGGTAGCAGGTGTCATAGAACAAAACAATGTTCATGATAAATATTTTGGAGCTGATACGCGAGCGGAGGCCCGTTCAAAAATATCATGGCAGCTTTTCAAACATCCATGTCATTCAGGTAGTCCATGTCATCCATGTCATCAACCTATTCAATATCGTATGATCCTATCAACCTATGAACTTATCAAGCTAGCCCACTTATTTCTTGCTGGTTAAAGAAGCCTACCGAGAGGAAGAACCTTTTTAGGACATCATTCCGCTTAAACTGGCACGGCGTGAAACCCGAACACGATAAAAAGTGAAGCAGACCTGGAAGCTTCAATAAAATTAAGCGGCCTGAACACCGAACAGCCCTTGAAATGTTCGTGTACAGAAGGTGCAGAAAAAGTTCGAAAAAAACGATCGATAACAGAAAGCACCAAAAACACATTCAATACCGACACGCATGTCTGACTTACATTTAAGGCAATTAATTCAAACCGATAAGAAACACTTTCACATACGACACCACTACTACGCTTTCCAACACGACTAGCTCCATGCGGTTCAACGGTTCATGCCATCCGTCCGTAAAGCAACACGTACGCCTGTCCTTTCATCACGGCCTCTTCCGTCACCTCTGTCACGTGCGCGTCACCCACATGGAGCCACCACCCCGCTCGGGAACAGGCTACGTGTCCGCCGTGGCGTCCGGCGCAGCCACACAAGCCACGTCACCAGTCTCGGACGGCGCTGTCGTAGAACAGTAGATGTAGATGTAGTAGAGTAGATGACGCGTCGTTGACCGGGGCGCACCTGACGCAGGTCCTGGCTGGTTGTCGAGCAGAAAGGCGTCAGGAGCAGACGCGTACTGAACTTTGCGTGCAGATTTATCTCGTGCGAAGTCGTTCCGCCCACCTCGAGCCGCTTGAAGTGTGTGGTGAGTGTGGGACTGTACACTAGCAGCTGCTTGAAGTGTGTGGTGAGTGTGGGACTGTACACTAGCAGCTGCTTGAAGTGTGTGGTGAGTGTGGGACTGTACACTAGCAGCTGCTTGAAGTGTGTGGTGAGTGTGGGACTGTACACTAGCAGCTGCTTGAAGTGTGTGGTGAGTGTGGGACTGTACACTAGCAGCTGCTTGAAGTGTGTGGTGAGTGTGGGACTGTACACTAGCAGCTGCTTGAAGTGTGTGGTGAGTGTGGGACTGTACACTAGCAGCTGTTTGCCGGCGTTGCTGCAGACGGTGTGGGCGCAGCCAGGTCGCCGGCAGCGTGCTGTTTGTCGCGTGCAGCTGCGCAGCCATCGCAGCTGAACTTGCTTCCAGTCAGCAGTTCTGGGGCCGTGCTCTGGCTCAGACACGTACTCAGGCCGCACTCCGCCTGAGCCGCCTGGTGGCGCGGCGCCAGCGTGATCAGTGCGCGCCTCAGCCACTCCTCGCAGCTGAGAGTCCGCAATACCGTCACAGCCTCCGTTAATCAGTGCGCGCCTCAGCCACCCCTCGCGGCCGAGCGTCGGCCGCACCGTCGCAGCCTCCGTGGCAACTGCCACCGAATCGTATCCGGCCTGAGCGCCATATCCGTGAGCCACAGGATCGGTATGCGGTCGCGACTTTCCAGGCGAAGCCGGCGTCCCACCAGCTGGTAAAACCGCGCCTTCGAGTGAGGCGGCTGCCTTCCCTGGCGGCTCGGAGGCCGTCTCTCCGGGTGACTCTGTGGCCGGTAGCAGTGGCGGTCGCAGGGTGTCGGCGACATCTCCACTGCTAGGGTCCCGAGCAATGGCAGGTTGCGTAGCGGCCTTGGTGGTATCCTCTGGCTGGACTGTGCGGGACAAACGTTCCTATTCGTCTCGACTGCGACTGCTACCGCGTGGCTGTGTCTGGGACTGCGGCTCCGCATGCAACTGCGACGGTGTCTGCTGCTGTAACTGTGGCTGCGCCTGCTGTTGTGGCTGTGGCCGCACCTGCTGCTGCTGTTGTTTGTCTTTGTTGTTGCTGAATCCGATACTTAGTGGTGAATATCAGCCGCACGTTTGACGACGGGGCGACTGCTAGATGTCTGCCCATAGTTGGAACTGGGTGCTGTCATTGAGGTAGCGGCAGCGTTTCCTCCGATGCTGGCGATGGACACACACTGCCACAGCCACCCGGCCTCACGTCGGCCACTGGTCGTGGCGACGAGTCGCCCTCCCAGCTCTGGCACGAACGCCTTGGTCGATGGGCAGCAGGCACCGCCGGTTCCGAAGACGACTGGCTCAATCCGGCACCGTTGCGCTAGCTCAACATGTCGCCGCCGTTTCCTGTTGCCAGCCTCCGCTGCAGCAGTCCCGCCGTTTCCTGTTGCCAGCCTCCGCCGCAGCAGTCCCGCCGTTTCCTGTTGCCAGCCTCCGTCGCAGCAGTCCCGACGGCGACAGCAGCTGATGCCGGGCTGGACGCTGTGTGGGCATTAAGGCAGGCGGCGTCCCACAGCAGGCTGCTACCTGCTACCGTGAACAGGGAAACACAGTCGTACCATCGTGTCGCTTTCCATCCCTGCGGTCAACTCCAGTCGGCTCCAGGATTGATGGAATGTCGGCGATCTGCAAGGCGCGCCTGATAACGTCGTCGAGTGCTGTATGCCTGAGGTGTCGTCCAGCACACAGACGGCAAGTAGGCGCATGGTGTCCTTTGTAGTCCACCTGCGAACTACATCTACACCCGTAGGCACTGCTAACGCCGGCTGCAACGAGCAGCGCAACAGAAAAGCGTGGCATCTCTGTGTCTAGCCTCGTGTCCAAGTCGACTGGAGGTACGGCATGCAGCCAGGTGCCGCCCTCCGGTGTTCCGGTGTTTAGTGATCGCGCTCGAACCGCCTGGCTGGACTAGGATAATAGCATGGAGCTTCTTGTCCGCTCAGCAAGAACTGAGTCCCACGCCTGCTGCTTAGTCCTGGCCTAGGCCTCTGGCAGCTCAGCATCGCCGGCTGCGACCCGCTGGTCCTGCGCCGCCAGCTAACATTCCTCAATCACAGTTTTGTGAAGATTCCTGGGCAGCACGTCGGCTACAAGCTTCTGGCTGTGGTAGCTTGGCAAGGCGATATCTTCTGTCCGCCGTGCGCCAAGGCCAGCGTACCTCGCCGGCAGAGTGGCCTGCTTGTCGAGCCATGCGTCCAACCATCGTCGAGCCATGCGTTGGCAACATCTCCGACGGCGGACCTCGGTCATCCAGCGGCTTGAGGAGCTTCGGCTGCAGTTCGACAGACGCGGCTCGGAACAGGTACTGCAGCTTAGGCATCCATGAGCATTTTTTTCCCCTCAAAATGAAGAAGGCCGGATGGGCGTCTAAGTGTTGTAAGCGATCCATCGTACGCCCTAAATCTTCTTTTTCCGTTCATGATTTTTTTTGTGGCGGCTTCTGTTAACACAGCGGCCAACATAGTACTGCAGGGCTCTTCCACAATGACAGCTCCGGAGATTAGACTGTGCACGCTCTTTGTGTTGAGCCGGCTTCCGTGCTCATGGCTCGTTCCAGACACGATTCTGTCGCACTTCGCTGGATTTACTTCCCGATCGATGCGGGCCAAGGCTGGTATCATGAGTTCCAGATCACGGCATATGCTGCCGACGCCGCCGCAGATTGCAGCGTCATCGAGACACCACGAGCCGAAATAGGAAGCAACGCCTCTGGCGACTGCGTCCACTGCCAGCGAAACCATGGCAGGCCCGCATCGGTCGCCTTGTTGCGTGCTTATTGCCGACTGTATTACTGTGGTGCCGTAGAAAAGTGGAGTAGGTTCGAAATACGCCTGCCATAGTAACCGTCAAAGCGTTGGGAGCCGGCTTCTGGCAGTACGAAGGATGTCGTCCCGTCGCACAGAGTCAAAGCGTTGGGAGCCGGCTTCTGGCAGTACGAAGGATGTCGTCCCGTTGGGAGCCGGCTTCTGGCAGTACGAAGGATGTCGTCCCGTCGCACAGAGTCAAAGCGTTGGGAGCCGGCTTCTGGCAGTACGAAGGATGTCGTCCCGTTGGGAGCCGGCTTCTGGCAGTACGAAGGATGTCGTCCCGTCGCACAGAGTCAAAGCGTTGGGAGCCGGCTTCTGGCAGTACGAAGGATGTCGTCCCGTTGGGAGCCGGCTTCTGGCAGTACGAAGGATGTCGTCCCGTTGGGAGCCGGCTTCTGGCAGTACGAAGGATGTCGTCCCGTCGGGAGCCGGCTTCTGGCAGTACGAAGGATGTCGCCCCGTTGGGAGCCGGCTTCTGGCAGTACGAAGGATGTCGTCCCGTTGGGAGCCGGCTTCTGGCAGTACGAAGGATGTCGTCCCGTTGGGAGCCGGCTTCTGGCAGTACGAAGGATGTCGTCCCGTTGGGAGCCGGCTTCTGGCAGTACGAAGGATGTCGTCCCGTTGGGAGCCGGCTTCTGGCAGTACGAGGGATGTCGTTCCGTTGGGAGCCGGCTTCTGGCAGTACGAAGGATGTCGTCCCGTTGGGAGCCGGCTTCTGGCAGTACGCAGGATGTCGTCCCGTTGGGAGCCGGCTTCTGGCAGTACGAAGGATGTCGTCCCGTTGGGAGCCGGCTTCTGGCAGTACGAAGGATGTCGTCCCGTTGGGAGCCGGCTTCTGGCAGTACGCAGGATGTCGTCCCGTTGGGAGCCGGCTTCTGGCAGTACGAAGGATGTCGTCCCGTTGGGAGCCGGCTTCTGGCAGTACGAAGGATGTCGTCCCGTTGGGAGCCGGCTTCTGGCAGTACGAAGGATGTCGTCCCGTTGGGAGCCGGCTTCTGGCAGTACGAAGGATGTCGTCCCGTTGGGAGCCGGCTTCTGGCAGTACGAAGGATGTCGTCCCGTTGGGAGCCGGCTTCTGGCAGTACGCAGGATGTCGTCCCGTTGGGAGCCGGCTTCTGGCAGTACGAAGGATGTCGTCCCGTTGGGAGCCGGCTTCTGGCAGTACGAAGGATGTCGTCCCGTTGGGAGCCGGCTTCTGGCAGTACGAAGGATGTCGTCCCGTTGGGAGCCGGCTTCTGGCAGTACGAAGGATGTCGTCCCGTTGGGAGCCGGCTTCTGGCAGTACGAAGGATGTCGTCCCGTTGGGAGCCGGCTTCTGGCAGTACGAAGGATGTCGTCCCGTTGGGAGCCGGCTTCTGGCAGTACGAAGGATGTCGTCCCGTTGGGAGCCGGCTTCTGGCAGTACGAAGGATGTCGTCCCGTTGGGAGCCGGCTTCTGGCAGTACGCAGGATGTCACCCGGTGGGGGGCCGTTTCTGGCAGTACGAAGGATGCGTCCGTTGGGAGCCGGCTTCTGGCAGTACGAAGGATGTCGCCGTTGGGAGCCGGCTTCTGGCAGTACGAAGGATGTCGTCCCGTTGGGAGCCGGCTTCTGGCAGTACGAAGGATGTCGTCCCGTTGGGAGCCGGCTTCGGACAAGCGGTCGCCGAAGGATGTCGTCGTGGGAGCCGGCTTCTGGCAGTACGAAGGATGTCGTCCCGTTGGGAGCCGGCTTCTGGCAGTACGAAGGATGTCGTCCCGTTGGGAGCCGGCTTCTGGCAGTACGAAGGATGTCGTCCCGTTGGGAGCCGGCTTCGGCAGTACGAAGGATGTCGTCCCGTTGGGAGCCGGCTTGGCAGTACGAAGGATGTCGTCCCGTCGGGAGCCGGCTTCTGGCAGTACGAAGGATGTCGCCCGTTGGGAGCCGGCTTCTGGCAGTACGAAGGATGTCGTCCCGTTGGGAGCCGGCTTCTGGCAGTACGAAGGATGTCGTCCCGTTGGGAGCCGGCTTCTGGCAGTACGAAGGATGTCGTCCCGTTGGGAGCCGGCTTCTGGCAGTACGAAGGATGTCGTCCCGTTGGGAGCCGGCTTCTGGCAGTACGAAGGATGTCGTCCCGTTGGGAGCCGGCTTCTGGCAGTACGAAGGATGTCGTCCCGTTGGGAGCCGGCTTCTGGCAGTACGAAGGATGTCGTCCCGTTGGGAGCCGGCTTCTGGCAGTACGAAGGATGTCGTCCCGTTGGGAGCCGGCTTCTGGCAGTACGAAGGATGTCGTCCCGTTGGGAGCCGGCTTCTGGCAGTACGAGAGGATGTCGTCCCGTTGGGAGCCGGCTTGGGTACGAAGGATGCGCCTTGGGGCTGGCAGTACGAAGGATGTCGTCCCGTTGGGAGCCGGCTTCTGGCAGTACGAAGGATGTCGTCCCGTTGGGAGCCGGCTTCTGGCAGTACGAAGGATGTCGTCCGTTGGGAGCCGGCTTCTGGCAGTACGAAGGATGTCGTCCCGTCGGGAGCCGGCTTCTGGCAGTACGAAGGATGTCGTCCCGTTGGGAGCGTTCTGGCAGTACGAAGGATGTCGTCCCGTTGGGGAGCCGGCTTCTGGCAGTACGAAGGATGTCGTCCCGTTGGGAGCCGGCTTCTGGCAGTACGAAGGATGTCGTCCCGTTGGGAGCCGGCTTCTGGCAGTACGAAGGATGTCGTCCCGTTGGGAGCCGGCTTCTGGCAGTACGAAGGATGTCGTCCCGTTGGGAGCCGGCTTCTGGCAGTACGAAGGATGTCGCCCCCCCGTTGGGAGCCGGCTTCTGGCAGTACGAAGGATGTCGTCCCGTTGGGAGCCGGCTTCTGGCAGTACGAAGGATGTCGTCCCGTTGGGAGCCGGCTTCTGGCAGTACGAAGGATGTCGTCCCGTTGGGAGCCGGCTTCTGGCAGTACGAAGGATGTCGTCCCGTTGGGAGCCGGCTTCTGGCAGTACGAAGGATGTCGTCCCGTTGGGAGCCGGCTTCTGGCAGTACCGAAGGATGTCGTCCCGTTGGGAGCCGGCTTCTGGCAGTACGAAGGATGTCGTCCCGTTGGGAGCCGGCTTCTGGCAGTACGAAGGATGTCGTCCCGTCGGGAGCCGGCTTCTGGCAGTACGAAGGATGTCGTCCCGTTGGGAGCCGGCTTCTGGCAGTACGAAGGATGTCGTCCCGTCGGGAGCCGGCTTCTGGCAGTACGAAGGATGTCGTCCCGTTGGGAGCCGGCTTCTGGCAGTACGAAGGATGTCGTCCCGTTGGGAGCCGGCTTCTGGCAGTACGCAGGATGTCGTCCCGTCGCACAGAGTCAAACGCGTTGCGCGTGTCAATTTTAGTGACCGTTCTGTCGCGAGTCATATGCTGAATGTGGTGGCGAGAGGCGTGTACGGCTGCCTCTCACCCGCCTGGTGCTCCGCATCCGGGCTGAATTGGCCGCAGCCGCTGACCCAGCACCAGAGTGAGCGGCCTCAGCCCCACCTCAGCAGCCAGCAATGGTAGTCTAATTCTAACACCGAAAAGCATGATTGACATAGCGGGCAGCACCTATGCAAATATCCACATTTGCATGAATGAATCATCAGTCAATCATTGCTTTCACATCAATGAAATTAATTAACATGCATGCATCATTAAACAAGATGCATAGCGCAGCAGCGATTTACAGCTCTACTAGCTCTACAAATCAATTACGTCAATAGTATGCCACTACATCAAATGTGCGGAATGGAATGTCTTCGTGTCAGCGGCTATTCATCCAACAGAGAGAGCGTACTTGACGTGCCCATCAGACGATTGATCGCTGGGTATTGATCTCGAATGCAGACAGTCTATAGCACCTTCAGTTTATATCCCGTCCGGGCATTTTGACGGGATCGAAGTTGTGAACTATGTCAGCGGTTGAGAGTCGAAATACATGTGTCTCTGTCGTGTGTCGTGGTGCACTATCCTGTAGGCGCGTGGTGATGTGTGTGTCTTGATGGTGTGGTCGTAGTGCAACCAACATACGAGAGCGCGCAGTTGCCGATAAGGCATTTATGTTCATATATTAGCTTACCGGCTTTTGATGGTGATGGACCTCAGGTACAATTGTTGTTCAGTATTAGATTACAAACTTCGTGGTTGTTTTAGAAAATGATGAGCTTCATCTTATATTCTGCTTTAGCTGGCATACAGTTTGTTGATATGGTGCCGTGAACGGCTTTTTCATCATGTTTGTGGGCAGAATGCATGGTCCTGGTAGTAAAGTGCTATCCAGAGATGAAAAAGCCTGCTGCTTGGCTATGAGCGTCGGTAACAGATATTGGAAAATATCCGCAGTTATGGTGACAGCTTACGGTCAGTGGCGGATCCCGAGGGGAGCAGCGGAGCTCTGCCCCCTCCCCAAGACACCGATTTTTTTGTCGAAATTGTGCACTAAAACGGCATCTTCTCGGAGTTTAACAATATTCCATGATACAGAGAGGCTTAAACCGACCCGAAGAATGTCGGCTGTTCAAAATTGATCAGTTTTGTCTTCAAAATCTGACTTTTGTATTCCCTAAGCCAGGCTTCTGGATCCCCTCCCCGTTTACGGGACTATATTACCATTGGGCATGAATTTCCTCATGCCATTTTGCTTCTTAACATACACAATTCATTTGTTTTTCGAAACCATCCAAACATTATACCTACGAACTCCTCAAATTATTTCAGTCCAACATGCGTGAAAAAGCGTGTCCGAGCAATTTGACGGTTACGATCCAGGTGACAGGGGGGGGGGAGGGGAAACCTTGTCACGCGAGGTAACTCCATTGGCTTTAACATGGCCGTGGTTAGCCTGTCACCCACGAACTATCACAATTGGGAGACCGAACTCAGGGCAACAGTTTCATCTTACGGCGCTGTTTGTTTTCGAAGTACTGCAGCTGAACGTGTGGCGTAAGATTGCATAAGTGGTTTTTCGTCTCTGAGAGTCAGGACCAGTATTGGAGACACGACCTCCTCCCGGATGTTGGTCATCCAGAGTATTATTATCCCCGGGTGCACTCATTTCTTTCCAAAAGATGAATGTAGTTCTTTGGCAGCGACTGCCATCTCTTTGCTGTTTCATCATGTCATGAGAAGAAACATGGAGCATCGAACATTGAACATGAACATGACTGAATATCCCGGGTGGGCTGGGGTTCTGGATCCCCTGGTTCGGGAGAGATCTCCAGCCCTGAACATGAACATGGACCATGGAACATGAAACATGAAACAATTGCCTTGAAGGTCTTGTAAAAAGCATATTATTGCGATGCATATATACATACATTCATGTATATATATATATATATATATATATATATATATATATATATATATATATATATATATATATATATATATATATATATATTTATATAAATAAATATATATATATATATATATATATATATATATATATATATATATATATATACATATCTCCTAAAAAAAAGACGAAAATGTATTCTACCAAAATTGTACCTATCCCTTGCCAGGCGCAGTGACCAATTGTTTCTTTTTCTGTTCAGTAATGAACGGTCTCAAACGTAAAGGAGAAACGCTAGGATTAGCAGGGAATGATATTTATGAGAAATGCCCTATTTATTTATCCTTGAACATATATTATCACAATATAATTATTGTACCTTGTCTGAACCACTTCACATCAGCAATGCATTCTGAGTAATTCAACTTAGTGCAAGATCTTTACACAGTAAACTTTACGATATTCATCTGCTTGCCAACTGGGAAGTTGATTGGTCGGTCATCTGGACGCTAGACACTTGGTTGAAGAACGATTTAGAACAGCACTTCGGCCTGAATAATTATGGTATCTTTGAATCTAGTCGAAAACCGAATGAGGGTGGAGGCACAACAATATATGAAACACCAAACATGAGGATAGGGAAAAAGAGACCTTGCGAGTGATACCTTTGAGACCAGTTTTATTGTACGTAAAATGAAGCCTGTGGCAACAACAAAAAGCTAAACAGTTTGAAAATATATAGATATCCAAGTTTACACACCGCTTTATTGAAGGATAATATGGAAACATTACTGCGTTCATTGAAGAATACCAAATGTTCTTAGCAGGAGATTTCCAATCATAATTGCTTCAAATAAGACTGAAGAAACTTATCTTAGAGACAGAGAGACAGAGAGAGACAGAGAGAGACAGAGAGAGACATAGAGAGACAGAGAGAGACAGAGAGAGACAGAGAGAGACAGAGAGAGACAGAGAGAGAGAGAGAGAGACAGAGAGAGACAGAGAGAGACAGAGAGAGAGACAGAGAGGAGACAGAGAGAGAGAGAGAGAGAGAGAGAGAGAGACAGAGAGAGGCAGAGAGAGACAGAGAGAGGCAGAGAGAGACAGAGAGAGAGAGACAGAGAGAGACAGAGAGATACAGAGAGAGACAGAGAGAGACAGAAAGAGACAGAAAGAGACAGAAAGAGACAGAAAGAGACAGAGAGAGACAGAGAGAGACAGAGAGAGACAGAGAGAGACAGAGACAGAGACAGAGACAGAGACAGAGACAGAGACAGAGACAGAGACAGAGACAGAGACAGAGACAGAGACAGAGACAGAGACAGAGACAGAGACAGAGACAGAGACAGAGACAGAGACAGAGACAGAGACAGAGACAGAGACAGAGACAGAGACAGAGACAGAGACAGAGACAGAGACAGAGACAGAGACAGAGACAGAGACAGAGACAGAGACAGAGACAGAGACAGAGACAGAGACAGAGACAGAGACAGAGACAGAGACAGAGACAGAGACAGAGACAGAGACAGAGAGACAGAGACAGAGACAGAGACAGAGACAGAGACAGAGACAGAGACAGAGACAGAGACAGAGACAGAGACAGAGACAGAGACAGAGACAGAGACAGAGACAGAGACAGAGACAGAGACAGAGACAGAGACAGAGACAGAGACAGAGACAGAGACAGAGACAGAGACGAGAGACAGAGACAGAGACAGAGACAGAGACAGAGACAGAGACAGAGACAGAGACAGAGACAGAGACAGAGACAGAGACAGAGACAGAGACAGAGACAGAGACAGAGACAGAGACAGAGACAGAGACAGAGAGAGAGAGAGAGAGAGAGAGAGAGAGAGAGAGAGAGAGAGAGAGAGAGAGAGAGAGAGAGAGAGAGAGAGAGAGAGAGAGAGAGAGAGAGAAAGAGGGAGAGGGTGAAAACACCCGTGGTTGTGCTTGTATTGTAGCTTCAGCTCAATTAGGACCTCCATGATCCGGGGGTATATTCCTTCCTCCGTCACGGACACTGCAGCTGGTGCAGGGTTTACTCCTACCTCCTTCGCAGACTCCGCAGCTGGTGCGGGGGCTTACTCCTATTTCGTCGTAAAGAAGTAATGCGGTTAGGCTTGTCTGCATTAGCAGTCGTGTCACTTAGAATTTAAGTGCACGCAGTTATTACATTATAAATAATTTGAAATAACGCCGAAATAATATACATGTTAAAAACAAAGCCACGTTCGGGATCATGTTGTTCCATTAGAAGTAATGTCGAGTCATTTTGTTGCAGTTTTGTCGTCAGCAGTTTTTTAAATTAACAGTTACGTTGTGCTGCCGGTGAGGCCACACATTTACCAATGTATCCTACCAAATTGCCACCACGACCGGGAAGAACAGCTAAGGCTGCGTTGCTGTACACTGGCTCTCGTATTACCTCAGCGTTGAGGGGTTTGAAGAGCTTTGCATTCTACAGCAGTAGCACGTTGGGTGCAGCGCGGATCCTGCATGGGCAGCATGTTGGTGCAGGACGGGCTCTGGGCGGCATGTTGGTGCAGGACGTGCTCTGGGCACCGTGTTGGTGCAGTACGGGTTCTGGGCAGCGTGTTGGTGCAGTACGGGCTCCGGACAGCATGTTGGTGCAGGACGGGCTCTGGGCAGCATGTTGGTGCAGGAAGGGCTCTGGGCAGCGTGTTGGTGCAGGACTGACTCTGCAAACATGGGCAGCACGTTGCCGTCGTGCCGTCGTCGTGCACCAACGTGCTGCCCATGCAGACATGGGCAGCACGTTGGTGCAGTACGGGCAGCACGTTTGATGCAGTACTATATCTGCATGGGTAGCATGTTGGTGCAGGACGGGATCTGCATGGGTAGCAGGTTTGTTGCAGTACGGGCTCTGCATGGGTTCGGCAGGTTTGGTGCAGTACGGGCTCTGCATGGGTTCAGCAGGTTTGGTGCAGTACCGGCTATCGTGCGGCATTGACAGGCGCCACATTCGCCACTCGCCGGACGGCACCCAGATGGCAAAACCCACTTGGTAGTTTTCACATTTCGAATCTGTTCTCAGTTCAGCTGGCGTATCCGTCTTGGAAACGTTTAACCGCACACACAGCAGGGGTGTTTATCACGCCTACCACAACAAACCCTGCAGGCCGGGCACGCGACGCAGATCGATGCAGCAGCCCCGATCGCACGGGTCCACGCTCTGGCCGGCTTACGGTTGGGTGCGTGCAGACTCACATCCTGCACAACTTCGGAAATCCTGCACCACCCCTAGTGCATGGCACTGCTTGGAAATAAGTTACAATGTTCACGGCACACGATGGGCGGCGCCAAAGAGCTGAACATTACGACGTTTCGGGTGGGGAGGGGGGGGCGTGTTCCACAAACATCGTGACGTTTGTATTGTGCCTGTGGACGTTGCATGGAAAGAGTTGACTTCAAACCGAGCATGCACCCCCCCTTACCTCCACCCCCATCCCCATCGAAAGCCCGTGGCGCCGCCTGATGCGGCACAACTGTAATCATCGAGACATTCTGTGACCAACCTAAATTCCTCCCGAGGTTGGGACCTATCACCATTCGTCTGCAGCATTGTGTGGGATAAACTAGCTCGGAAGTATCCAATGCGCCCAACCTCACATCTCGCCCGCCGTCACCCATGCCACTGTCGTTCTCCCACCCAACCTCACATCTCGACCGCCGTCACCCATGCCACTGTCGTTCTCCCACCCAACCTCACATCTCGCCCGCCGTCACCCATGCCACTGTCGCTCTCCCACCCAACCTCACAACTCGCCCGCCGTCACCCATGCCACTGTCGCTCTCCCACCCAACCTCACATCTCGCCCGCCGTCACCCATGCCACTGTCGCTCTCCCCCCAACCTCCATCTCACCGCCGTCACCCTGCCACTGTGCTTCCACCCAACCTCACAACTGCCCGCCGTCCCATGCCACTGTCGCTCCCCACCCAACCTCACAACTCGCCCGCCGTCACCCATGCCACTGTCGTTCTCCCACCCAACCTCACATCTCGCCCGCCGTCACCCATGCCACTGTCGCTCTCCCACCCAACCTCACATCTCACCGCGCACCCAGCCACCAAACTCGCCCGCCGTCACCCATGCCACTGTCGCTCTCCCACCCAACCTCACAACTCGCCCGCCGTCACCCATGCCACTGTCGCTCTCCCACCCAACCTCACATCTCGCCCGCCGTCACCCATGCCACTGTCGCTCTCCCACCCAACCTCACAACTCGCCCGCCGTCACCCATGCCACTTGTCGCTCTCCCACCCAACCTCACATCTCGCCCGCCGTCACCCATGCCACTGTCGCTCTCCCCAACCTCACATCTCGCCCGCCGTCACCCATGCCACTGTCGCTCTCCCACCCAACCTCACATCTCGCCCGCCGTCACCCATGCCACTGTCGCTCTCCCACCCAACCTCACATCTCGCCCGCCGTCACCCATGCCACTGTCGCTCTCCCACCCAACCTCACATCTCGCCCGCCGTCACCCATGCCACTGTCGCTCTCCCACCCAACCTCACATCTCGCCCGCCGTCACCCATGCCACTGTCGCTCTCCCCACCACCTGTTTCTGCTCACCGCCTTCCAGAGTTGCCTGGGTCAACGTGCAGTACGGCTCGTCTGGATCTCTACAGCACTCGATGACGTCACGGGCCGTTGTCTCAGGTGTCAGGGGCACGCACTTGACCTCGCCCTCGTCGAGCAGAACTCGAACGATCGCCTGCAACAAACACAGATGGCGCTGACATCTGACGGCCAAATGTGGTACTACAGTTTCGCGTTCAGCCTCCAGGAATCATATGTCGTTGATGAGCCCTTGAGGTACAGCAAATATTCATCCAGGATTGCAGCCAAAGGCGTCATCATAGGTCAGGGAAGGGGGATGGCGTGGACGGAAGAGGGGACGTGTCCCTCAAACTTCGCGAACATTAACATTGCGACTGTGGCACTGCATGGGAAGAATCGCCCTCTAAAAATCGGTGAGGTACACATCAGTGTCAAATTGTGGTAGACAGGGGTGGACTGCCACGCTGCTCCGAGCAGTACTGACTGCGTGGCGGCAGCCTAGTGAACAGCCTTTCATTCGAACCAAGTATCCGCGGTGTGTACGAGGTTTCCAGAGATATCACAAGCCGCAAGAAGTTCTGGAGCTCCCAACTTATCTACAAGTCACGGCCACCATCTGCTCCAATTTGAATATGTGTGATCCTTCCTGTGTGTGAATGTGCCGCATGGCAAGTATGTGGGCAAATATCGCAATTGAACCGCAGTTGGTCGCAGAAATGTGCGGAAATAGGCTTGCATCAGATATATTTTGTCGTTGTGATATAAACATGTTTTGATGTGGATTTTTCCAGACTCACACTTTTCTGAATACCTGCGTGTGCCACACTCTGTCTGCCCGAATTTTAAAAGTTTTGAAATTTTAACAAGATAGGTACCACTTCAGTTGAGGAAGCTTCGAATGGATAGAAAATGAGCCGACAAAATAATACGATGTATTTCCCACTTCAGCAAATTCAGCAAATTCAGCAAATAAGAGGCAGATTTGCCTTCATCAGTGAATTTCACCATGCTGAAATTGTCACAAAGCCAAGTACTTTGCTCTTACAGACGAATGCAAGAATACATCTTGAATTGCGCTTTTCATAATGCCTGAAGTTATGAAACTTGCAGGTTTATTGCAGTGAGTGTTGCCAGAACAGCGTGAGCGAGTATCTAGAGCATATCTCGCTGGGGAATATTTCACCATCGTGCCATACGGCTATGCCGTGTGAAAGGCCAATCCAAATGATCCAACACTGGGTTTCACTATTCTGGCCAGAGTTTCATCAACGAAAAGTAGCACGATGTAGTGCAAGTCTTGTTATGCTTCTTTGTGGTGATGGTTGCGATAGTTTTACCGTTGGTGTTGCTTTTGTCCATGTTGAAGCTATGTGACTTCTGCCTCATCAGTTTTTTTTTTCGGGGTGCCCATCATGGAAAAATAGTGACCATGCTTTTTGACGACGCCGTGCGGACGCTTCTGCACCGGATACCAAACGTTCCGTTCAGTGTAGCTGTGATGATAGTGCTGCAATTTCGGTCTACTTCAGATGTGCAAACTCATATTGTAGAATAGTGGGGGCCGAGGTGTGTTTGTAGTGGAATTCGGTCTGTAGTGCCCAGCACTATTTTGCAGTAAGAAGGATGTACCCCGATTTTGATCTACTCCGATTTTGATGCACCCAACGATTTTGGTTTTGGGCACAGATTTCGCACTGCCATTTGTCACTCCTCTCATTGACATAGTTCAGGCGAGGGTGAAATGCAATGACAAACTGAAACTATTCGTCGAGGGAGCCTTCTGTCCAAATTGCTAGTACTTCGTCCATGTAGCACAAGTATGCTACTGGTTGCATACGCTGTGCTAAGATAAGGACGGGTACGTACATGAAGATAACAGCCGGTGGCGTTGCTACTCCACTCCCCATACCCACTCCGTCAGACTATGTGAAGGATTGTTGCCAGAACCTAACGTAACTGTTCGTCGATGTGTCAAGAAAGCTCTAACATCTTCGAGCCATACTCCAAACATGCCGCTCTGTTCCCTGTGCTGACGCAAACGCTGAACAGCTGTGTCAATATCCCCGGCCACCGGAGGTTGCCACACAGGTTACCAGCGGGCTGTTACCACAGAGGTTAGACGAGTCCATGCCGGAAGCAATAGATCCAGGAAAGGCCGCGTGGACATTCGTCTCGCGGCTTTGTGAGGTACTGCCCCGTGTGTTTAAGATGGACGGGTTCACACAGTAGCAGCTGGGCAATGGGGCGCTCAAGAAATCATGTAGACTTGTGCACAGCGTCCCCACAAGCCGAGACGACTGACCTTAGCGGCATTCCACATTTATGTTCCTCAGGAAGACCGTAGACCTTTGCTGTCCGTAAGGAATTTGGCATTATTGTCTGGACTATATTGGGAACCGTCTCTGCTGTGCGTTGTTGCACGTGCTCCTTTTCCGGTTGTCCCAGTCTTAACTGGACTGGGATTCCCCTGAGGTTTGGGAGAAATCCTGTGGGTGTACAGAGGCCTCTGAGAGCTGAGGGGAATTCCGAGAGCCGGCGATGTTTGTTGGAAATTGTGATGCCTGTCTCGGACTTGGATATTCCTGAAAGCTAGACCGGGCTGTCGAGAACTGGGAATGATCCATACAAGTGGTGAGGGTCCCTGACGGATGAATAGGGCTATTGACAGCCAGAGAAGACTGAACTTGGATGTCGATGAGGCTTGGAATGTGTACCTGATGAATGTCTCCCTCCCCCCCCCCCCTCTGAGAGCTAAGAGAGTCCTTGATCCTGGAGATGGTTGTGATGAATGCTGAAAGTCCGTCATCTGAGCTAGGATGTCCTTGAGAGCCAGAAATGCTGCCGATGATTGGGAAGGGCCCCTAAGAGCCAGAGAGGGCCATGAGGGGTGAAGAGAGTCACTGAGTGTCAGAGAGATCTGTCCGAAGGCGGGGGCACAGAGCTTCCTGAAGACTGGTCGGGACATCCAATTTATGGGATGCCCTGATGGTCGTATACGATCGCAAATGATGATTTCTGCATGATAGTCGTATGTGTCCCCTCTGAGGAACATATATGATGCACATCCACCCTGAGAAGTGCCTTCACCTGCTGCGATACCAAACTGTTTCTTGACGGCACAACAAAAAACGCAGTTACTAGGGCAGCTCCCCGAACGCCGATGGCGGCCGGTCCTACGGCAGCAGGCCCAGTGTGTCCCAGTGGCCAGGACCCTCCCAGCTGTGGCAACCGTCCAGCGGCTTCGGCTGTTCCAGGAGCCACGGCTGCCTCAGCAGTGACGGCCGCCCCAGCGATGACGGCCGCCCCAGCGGTACCAGCTACCTAGCCTTGGATCGGGGTGACGCCGGCCAAGCAAAGGATGACCAATTTGCAGGATGCTGTGTGTTGGGCATAGCTGCTCAGGCCGGTTAGACATTCCCCTCTACCCAAGTTTTGCACTTGTTTTCCCGACTGGTATTCACGTCTCATTTTGAGCAACTTTCTATGAAAACATTGAAAGGTGCAATGATGTGAATTCCACCCTGGTCATGAAGCTGTCCCACATAAAAAAATTCGAAGCATAGTGGTAACGTAATGAATTAATTATGTCCATGGAGATAAGTCATTATATTTTTATCCAAACTAATAATATTGATGCCTTCATAAGGTATGTGCTAGTTTCCCTTTACTTTCATTAGTTAGGTTTTCGTTTGTTAGCTGTTTGTCACCAGCTAAGCGGGTTGTCTTTATCTGGTCATTACTGGACTGTCGGGCCTTGATTGCAAGTCTCGTATTTGCCATTTCCGCATTATTTTCTCATGTATTTAACCATATCTCCTCTTAAATTCGAGTGATTGCATGTTGTCAAAAGCAATGTCCCCTCCCCCACAGTAATGCGGACATACGTCCTTATTTTGCAGGGCCCAGGGGTGCCTGTCGCTCCAGCGCCAGCACCAAGGGCACTTCAGGAACGACGGACACTTGTGCAGCCGCTGCCCTTCTCAACTTTGAGTACAAACAAGATGCTGACTTGCAGCGGCATCACATGCAGCAAATACAGAGGTATGACAGTGTACTGACGCCCACTCGGGACACGCTGGACGGCGCGGTGCAGAACCTGCCAGTACAGAGGTATGACAGTGTACTGACGCCCACTGGGGACACGCTGGACGGCGCGGTGCAGAACCTGCCAGTACAGAGGTATGACAGTGTACTGACGCCCACTCGGGACACGCTGGACGGCGCGTTTGCAGAACCTGCCAGTACAGAAGGCACGTATTGTACATGCATATATATATATATATATATATATATATATATATATATATATATATATATTATATATATATATATATATATAACTCCATTTCGAGCCGTTTCAGAAAGGTGTGGGGGCCTAAATAGGAAGGGGACCCCTTTCGGATGACCCATCCCCCACCTGGATCAAATCCTGGCTACGCCACTGTTCCTTGCTGGGTTACATTGATTTTTTCTGCTTTATGATCCCGTAAAGCTAACACTTCTAAGTACATTTCCCCTTCAATGACATCCAGTTCTCTGTCTCACATTGTACATGTGGATGTCCCAGCTTGCCCTCGTCCTACTTTCACTCTCGTCTGAACCACATCAAAGACAGGAATGACAAGTCTGCGCACAAAACCAACAGCATTAGGGTTTTAACACGTGCACGTCGGGGGGGCAGATATCTCGCCCCCCTGCGGTTTTTCCTAATTTACCGCCATACTAATCGGGTTAGCAAGGCGAAACCTCGTATGACTGTTCATTAGTCTTTTCCGCATATCCTCATACATTTTTGACCCTGGGTAATCTCAAGTCAGGTCACCAGGTCAGGCGAAGTGACCCGACATCCCTCGGAGTCTAGGTGGCATCACTTCCACAATAATTGGGCGATTTATTTCAAACTTATAACAAGTCATGATCTCATCAGGGACTATAATATATATCTCGTTTTTTTCGTAGCATTGACCTGAGGTCAGGTCGCGGCCATGGCTTCCTCCATTATAGGCCTACCGTAAAATATACAAATGTTTCCTGGTTACATATTTGCTCTCGGAATGACCTCACAACGGTTATGGCGTGTAGTTGGAAGCTATTCTCAATGTTACCGCTGACATTTTTGATCAGTGACCTCACCAAGGTCATCTGAGGTCACCTGAGATCACTAGCACATTTCTGCGCATTATATCGCACTGCATTGAGCTAGAAGGCTGAAATTACCGTCATTGTGCTTGTATCGCCAAGACGTGTCGATTGATACATCACATGACCTCCCTAGGCTACCTCATGACCTTGACCTGAGGTCATAGTTTCGGAGTTGACCTGACCTTGAATCACACAGCGTATTGTCGATAGCACATTTCAAGGGCTGTCGAATAGCATTCGCCGTTTGTTTCTATCTGCTACAGGTCCTGATATATGTGTCAATATCTGAGGGTCCCACCCGATCTGGTCGAATTCGACCCATGATGACCCAGTTACCTAAATATTGACCTGATGGAAAAAATGAACAAATACTTTCGATAGAGCTTGTCACCAGCTATCCAACGCCGTTTTCCGTTTGTCGCTACCTAGCATAGTTCTGGAGATCTTAGGGGGACATGCGAACATGCGACATGCGAAGTTGGCGCGGACCGCCGGACGTGCGAGTGTTAAGCACCATTGTTACCGTAAGCCATTGTAGTGGGCATCACATAATCAGATTTCACTATACCAACTAACAACAGGTCCAGCTATTCTACGCTGAGTCAGTACGACTCATGCAGATTAAAATTGCAGTACTCTCCTCACAGTCACACCGAGCAAAACGTTTGGCATCCAGTGCGGAAGCGTTAGCACCGTTTTGCCAAGAAGCATAGTCCCTATTTTGCCAGAATGGGAACCCGAAAAATATAAACAAGCGGAAAACGTTTCGTATGTTAAACACGAAGAAAAGCAACGCGAACGGCAAACAGTAACAGTACGGTCCTCGCACACAATTATTAATTTTAACAAAACATCACACTTTAGTTGATGGCACTCTCGCCAGGCTAGGAAACCCAACATCGGATCATCTGGATTGCCCTTTCACTCAGCATAGCCAAGTGGCATGACGGTGAAATATGTCCGAGTGAGATATTTGCTCTAGGTACTCCCCCGTTCTCTGCTGGATATTCCTCAATGAAATATGCTCTAGATACTCCCCCATGCTGTGCTGGATGTGCTGCAGTGAGATTTGCTCTGGATACTCCCCATGCTGTGCTGGATATGCAGCAGTGAGATTTGCTCTAGATACTCCCCCATGCTGTGCTGGATATGCCGGTAGCTCAGTTAGTTGAAGCGCTGGCCTGTACTGGTCTCCCCTGTCCTGGCATGAGAGGGTTCGAGTCGCTTCACATGCTCACATTTAGCTCCTGGCTGGGAGGGTCAGTTGGCAACTGGCCCGTTAAGGCCGGGGACGAGCTACCCGGAAGGCCGTGTCGGTGCATTGACGGCAAGTTAAGCTCTCGGTCAAAATTATGTCGTTGAACTGTAATTTATGGTTCGGGTGGTGAGACCAGGGTTAGTGCAACAAGCTCTGCTTAGCAATAGGACCCTGGTCCATAAAGCCATCAAAGCAAGAATTCGGACGAAGTTTCTTTGAAAAAAATGTTCCAGTGAGATCTGCTCTGAATAATGTCACATGCTATGCTGGCAACACGCATTGCAGTGCCTGTCCCGCAGAAGTTGAAGGTCTTTGTGCGCAACATAATACACTGCATCAAATGACCTGTCCGCTGTGAAACGCAGCTGGCGTCGGAGAAACCAAGGAACATCTCGTCCCAGACATGATTAGACGGAAATAAGCGTTCCAGTAGTTAAACAAGGTAGCATGAGCAGTTGAATTCCAAATCATAGTCACTTGAACAGTACACCAATGCAAATATTCAAGCACATATGATGTTTGTAATTTTCGCAATCATCTGTCGGAGGTGTCTCCAAATATTATCTCCTGGAACCGCCTCTATATCGTTAAGAAACTAAAATTTTGGTTCGAAGTAGCAAAATAAAGTTGCGAAACGTCACCGAATTTCACGTTCCTACCACAAAGAGTTAGGAAACGACAAGCAACAAAACCACAGAGGGAGGGAGCGGAATCCGGCCCCTACCGGAATAGGGAAGTTTCGCTTTTATTCGCTACCGGTGTAAACCAATAGCTAAGTTGCGCTTGGATTGTCACAGCATTAACATTCGGCACAGTATTCTGAGATGCCAAGGGTGCGGCATGTGTTTCATTTCGGCCCGATAGGTTACAGCTTAGATGGGTCAAAGTGGGAACCTTATTTCTGACACATCCGAAATAATGCCCGAAAACACCATGTCTTTTTGTAATTAGAGGGGGGAAATAGATACAACGTTCAGTTGCAACGTCATAGCTAACCACAAGGTGATTCAGACGCCATAACAGGTCACCTCATGTCAAGTGGGTTCATTGACCTCGAATGATCTCGGAAGTGACATTGACCGAGGTAAGGATGCCAAGTGAGTGGTTCGCCACCCGACCACCTCAAGCAGTGGTCATTTGGGAAACATTTAATTGCCGCTGGGCAAACCAGCTTATCGAAACAGAAATGCTGAAAGCCGAGGGGAAATACAGTGCGAAGGAACAGCCGGCTGTATGCAGCTTGGCTCGACGGGCGCGAACCGGCCTGGGAAAGCGAGATACCAGCAGTTGGTTGCAGCTTTACGACGCTATCAACAGCTGAGGCCACATAGCGGTGCCTGCGCCTCACCCTGGCAGGAAGGACGAGCACCATGGGGAATCGAACCTCGTACCTCTGGCATGCCAGACGTTCGGCTCTACCACTGAACTACCGACGCCCAGATACTCAGCAGTAACAACGACTGCAGCAGACGGCTCAATTCACAAGCGGCGGAACATTCCAACCCGAATCTCATCCGGAGCATGCATGAACTCCAGACAGCAAGGAATGACAGATGCTCGTTTCTTTGATATAGTGGTACCTGGTTCGACCATTTGGCGCGAGCAGACGGGACCACCACATATGGCTCCGAGCAGACGTGGGAACGAATGAGATAACCTGCCCTCTCCTGAGAGCAGATGGAGAATCCAGCGCGCCAACCCGGGCGGCGGCGGCGGCCTGTCTTGCTGCAACGGCCAAACCGAACCAACGTATGTCAAGTTGGCTGAGGAGAAAAAGGCGGGAGCAAAGAGACGCCAACCGGAATGCCTGAGGCTAGAAAGTAGGGCGGGAAACAAAAAAACGGCCGACACAGCACAGAAGAGGGGACAAAGTCGGCCACACACAGGTCGGTCATGGAGCGACAGGGCAGACCCAGCGGAGGATTCCGATGGAATATCTGCCGGGAACCAGAGTGGGCAGCAAAATGGACGGAAGAGTGATGGAGAAGTCGGACGGAGGATGGCCAAGGAGAGCAGCTCGCACGAGCCGGACGGCCGGCCAGCCAACACCCCCGAGCCTGCGAGTGCCGTCCTGTAGTGTCATGGCTTCCTCTTCCAGGACCCCCGGCTAAACCAACCGATCATGCTTGTCCAGCGTCATTACCGGCCTCACTTGGCCGATAGGGAGTGACCCGACCTGTTTGGAGAGGGGCACCCGGGAGCGCGCGCGGTTAGTGGCACGGGGGCGGACCCATGGCCGAGAGGGAGCGACCCGACCCGTCGGGAGAGGGGCACCCAGTAGGGCGTGCGGTTAGTGGCACGGGGGTGGACCCATGGCCGAGAGGGAGCGACCCGACCCGTCGGGAGAGGGGCACCCAGTAGGGCGTGTGGTTAGTGGCACGGGGGTGGACCCTTGGCCGAGAGGGAGCGACCCGACCCGTCTGGAGAGGGGCACCCAGTAGGGCGTGCGGTTAGTGGCACGGGGGTGGACCCATGGCCGAGAGGGAGCCACCCGACCCCTCGGGAGAGGGGCACCCAGTAGGGCGTGCGGTTAGTGGCACGGGGGCGGACCCTTGGCCGACAGGGAGGGACCCGACCCGTCGGGGAGAGGGGGCACCCAGTAGGGCGTGCGGTTAGTGGCACGGGGGCGGACCCTTGGCCGACAGGGAGGGACCCGACCCGTCGGGAGAGGGGCACCCAGTAGGGCGTGCGGTTAGTGGCACGGGGGCGGACCCTTGGCCGACAGGGAGGGACCCGACCCGTCTGGAGAGGGGCACCCAGTAGGGCGTGCGGTTAGTGGCACGGGGGCGGACCCTTGGCCGACAGGGGAGGGACCCGACCCGTCGGGAGAGGGGCACCCAGTAGGGCGTGCGGTTAGTGGCACGGGGGCGGACCCATGGCCGAGAGGGAGCGACCCGACCCGTCTGGAGAGGGGCACCCAGTAGGGCGTGCGGTTAGTGGCACGGGGGCGGACCCATGGCCGAGAGGGAGGGACCCGACCCGTCGGGAGAGGGGCACCCAGTAGGGCGTGCGGTTAGTGGCACGGGGGCGGACCCTTGGCCGACAGGGAGGGACCCGACCCGTCGGGAGAGGGGCACCCAGTAGGGCGTGCGGTTAGTGGCACGGGGGCGGACCCTTGGCCGACAGGGAGGGACCCGACCCGTCGGGAGAGGGGCACCCAGTAGGGCGTGCGGTTAGTGGCACGGGGGCGGACCCATGGCCGAGAGGGAGCGACCCGACCCGTCGGGAGAGGGGCACCCAGTAGGGCGTGCGGTTAGTGGCACGGGGGCGGACCCATGGCCGAGAGGGAGCGACCCGACCCGTCGGGAGAGGGGCACCCAGTAGGGCGTGCGGTTAGTGGCACGGGGGTGGACCCTTGGCCGAGAGGGAGCGACCCGACCCGTCGGGAGAGGGGCACCCAGTAGGGCGTGCGGTTAGTGGCACGGGGGCGGACCCATGGCCGACAGGGAGGGACCCGACCCGTCGGGAGAGGGGCACCCAGTAGGGCGTGCGGTTAGTGGCACGGGGGTGGACATTTAGCTTAAACGCCAAGAACATGCAAATAGTAGTGTGTTCGATGAAAAGTTTGACACAATTTGGTGAACGTGTGGACTGCAATTAAGTTTATAAGATACACTGCAGAGTTGATGGAGTATTTTATGATACTCGATGATCGATATGCGGTACCGTGGCCAGCCACAGGCCGACAGTCACCGAGCCTACCGAGCGTATGAACGGCGGCTGGTGGCGATAAGACGCGCGCCTACTCTGAGTCTGGATAGTACCAGCTGGGAGCGGTCTGTGTTGATAGCAGACCGAGGAGACAAATATGGCCCCAATTTACCAACCACTGAAGCAAAGCTCCCGGCGGCCAGCGAACACACACTGCGTGTGAATGGCCGTCCACTGATATGGAGATTTTAACATCCCATTCTTCTAGCTGAATACCGGCTGACGTGTGAGAGGCAGAGCCTTCCGGAAGAATTAGTTCCAGTTCTTCAGGTAGAACAGAACTTTTTCCTTGCATTAGCATTGAAATGGAAATGGGTGACATCACAGGTGCCTGTAGCATTACCTTGAAGGGTGGTGGGGTATGCTTTAGAGTTGCCACTTTTATTCTTTAAAAAATGGCTCGGGACACGGCACGGGCACAGCAAAATCGGCCTGGCAGATTGCACAGCAATCTAGTTGATGGCAAGTCAAGAGGCACGGAAAACGAAAAAGACCCATTTTAAAAAGGATAAAAATCTTGATTGATGATGAAAGCAACCAATACCAGTGCTGCAAAATATTCAACACCAATCGGCACTGTCTCTACATTTAAGGTTATTCCACCCATCTTTACTTAAGACTTTTTCCGTGGCAATCTTGGAAACTTGGGTTCAGCATTAAGGCAATTTTAGACATAGGCGTGAATTGTATTGCTAGGGATAGACCGGGACCGGCACGGCAGTGGCACGGCAAATTGTATTGCTAGGGATAGACCGGGACCGGCACGGCAGTGGCACGGCAAATTCTGAAATGGCACAACAAAAGCACAGGCACCATTTTACGGGTTGCAGTGCCGTGCCACCGTGCCAGAAAGTGGAAACTGGTGTGCTTCCTCCGCTTCCCGGGAATTACATCCGTGGCTAAGTATTCAGGCAAGCGCTAGCCATTGGATACACACTGCATAGTTCGTCTTGTGATCTTCGCTGCAGAAGTACCCGTTGGGTGACGGGTGCCGCTGACGTCACGGTCACGTGACCCTCCAGCACTGCAGTCACTGGGAATGCTTCTGTCCGGCAGCGGACTGGTGCCGCCAGTCGAGCCCTCCATCCGGTCTGCATCAGTTCTTCGCCACTGGTAACGTGATCAAAACGTTCGTGAGCAGCAAGTCAGCATCCAAGTCAGCTCTCTGGACACGTAAAGCAGATTGGATGTGCATAACTATTGGATGTCACGTGAGCGTCCGCAACGGATGTGACGAAGACGTGCAGTGAGTGTCCCGTTCAAAAGTGGCCCTTTTCCATCCACCGGCAGAGTGCCATGGTAAAGCGGGACGTGCGGCACTCCAGAGCCAGGGAACGGTGTCAATGGAACCGGCTCGGGTAGGAACCGAACTCGAGCAATGGCCATAGCGGGTGATGAGCAGAATGAACTATCGATCATACACTTTTCGAGAAAGGAAACCTACTATTAAATTCATGTCGCTGGGCGGATTTCCAACGCCGGGAGAGGTCTAAACTGAATCAAGCCTTCCATACATTAACTGTGGCAAATACACAATGCAGAGGATAATAGGCGAGGAAAATGTCCAGCGAGCCGTCCCATGGACTGAACTTACCGACCGGTGCGGGTGAGAGGCCATGACCATCTAAGTTGTGCAAGTCATTTGCCTACTTACCTCCAATTAGAATTGGCCTCTTTTCCGAATGGGCAAGGGAGCGAGGAACCGAAAACTACCGAGGCATTAGCTCAAACCGAACTGTTCTTTGACCCCAAATCCTGCTGGCCCTTGTGAATCCGCCGGCTTGGATAGGCTTCAAATCCGGTGGGCCCGTTAGCCGCTCAGGAAAGTTTGCACTGCGGTTCGTCGGGAGTCTGGCGCTAGATGATAGGATAGAGTTAACACACTGCCTGGTACTTTGTCCTCCGTTCTCCGTACGAGGACACGGGTGGTACAGCTTTATGGAGGGTTTAAGGACGCGGTTGACATGCCGTAAGTCAGGGGGATAAAGAGTCAGGACCGGCCAGGGTAGAGAGATGACCAGGGGACGTGCCAAGAAGTGGCGTACTTAGGATTTGCGCTAGGGGGGGGGGGACGGATTTGGAGGGGGCCCGCCTACCCTCATTAAAAATGCCCGGATTTCGACAACTATTTTTCAAAACGACCCATTTCGTTTTAAAGAAAATAATTAGTGACCAACTTAATTGTCCTGTGGAGGGGCCCAAACTACCACCATCTTTTTTTGTGCTCCCGGATTTCAACCCTACTCTCCCCATTCTGTTCGAATGTTTTTCTTTTGATATCCCTTGATAAGTTACCTCACACTGCTGAAATTACACCTGTACAAATCACTTAAAAATGTAAAATTTTACAATTTCAAGCATTCCAGTTGATAACGCCCGGTCCCCAACACGCCAACGTTCGTGCACGTGCACGCCCGCCTTGCGCATTCGGCGCATTCGCCACACTTCGTGCGGTTCCCCGGTTTCTGCTAGGCCTCCCACGTTTTGCTAATTGCTGCCACATGACAGTCTTGTGCCATATTTGACGTGTAGAATGCTTCGTATGGGGGTTGGCTGGGAAAATTCGATTAATTAAATTCGATGATTAGTTCTCTTCTTCCCACATTTTCTGCGGGTTAAGAAATCCGGACACCCGCTTAGCTTTGATGTACGTTATCTCTTTAGTTAAATATTCTCCCAGATTGGCTACCGAACCTAGGCCACAGCTAGGTTTTCTTCTTTTTTTTGGACCCGCTCCGGTTTTCTTTGTCTACGGATGTGTTTTAGGGCTCCAGCCCAATTTTTGCACATTTTTTAGACCTCGGCTCTTTTTTTTAAAGAGTTTTGTTGATTTTTGTCCGTGCACCAATGAGATTTTTTTAAGGAACCGGGACGTTTTCGAAGACTCCGAAGTGTGTATTTAGTGCCCGGTCTATTTGATCCTTTTTAGGACCGTGTCGCTTTTGGTTTTGCCCGGGCGTTTTTGGGGCTTATAAATCTCCATATTTTGGAGGGCGTGGTTTGGGCTTTGTTTTTTTTACGGCCTGATTTTTGTCGGGTCCCGATGCGATTTTTTTTGGCCATGCTGTGCTTATCTGGATCATCGACGCCTAATTTTTGGAGCCCCGACGGAAATTTGTGATGCCCGACACGTATTTTCCAGAATACCGACGGGAGTTTCGGGACCCGAGCGCGATATTTTGGGGGCTCGGCGCGAGTTCGCGGGGCGCGTTATACTGAGCTGGGCCCCAGCGCGATTTTAGCGGGCCCCGGGACAAATTGTCGAGCCTGGCGTGAGTTTTTTTGGTGCCCGCTGTATATATTTAGAGCCCTCTACGCGACTTTTTGGTGCCCCAACGCGAATTTATGAGGTTCCAGCGCGATTTTTGTTAAACCCCGGAGCAATTCTTGTAAGCCCACCCCTTCAGAAGAGGGGAGGGGGCATTTTCCCCTTTGGTACGTTTGCGGCTGCTCAACGAGTTTTTTGTTCAGCCGATGGCACCCTTCAAAGTAGAAATGCCTCCGGAGAGTTTTCTTTCGGGACCTGTTCTAAGTTTCCCGATGCTCTGGTCGATTCGATGGGGTCCCTTTGTCATTTTTTGGCGTCGAGTTCCTTTTTGTGTAAGTCCCCCGCGCGATATTTTTGGGCTCCGGTACGATTCTTGGGGCTCCCGGCGCAATATTTTTCGGTGCCCCAACACGTTTCTGTTCTTGGGCCCGACGCGTTTCTTTCTGGGAGGGGAGGGGGTCTTTAATATAATTTTGGTGGCCGCAGAGTGACATTCCAGGTAGGAATTGATTTTTGGAAAGCCAGCTACGACTTTTTGGACTGCATCGCGACCTTCTCGGCCCACAGTGTGATTTCCACGGGCAGCGACGAGCTTTTTGGGTGTGGGTGTTTGGGCTTGGCGACGCAGCTTATTTGGGTGTCGGTGCGGTGTTTGGGTGTCAGTGCGGTGTTTGGGTGTCAGTGCGGTGTTTGGGTGTCAGTGCGGTGTTTGGGCGTCAGTGCGGTGTTTGGGCGTCAGTGCGGTGTCGTGGGTGTTTGGGTGTGTGGGTGTTTGGGCGTCAGTGGTGTTTGGGTGTGTGGGTGTTTGGGCGTCAGTGGGTGTTTGGGCGTAGTGGGTGTCGTGGGTGTTTGGGTGTCGTGGGTGTTTGGGTGTCAGTGCGGTGTTTGGGTGTCAGTGCGGTGTTTGGGCTGTGTTTGTGTGTTGTTTGGTGTGGTGTTGGTTGTGGCAGTATGGTGTTGTGTGTGGTGTTTGTGTCAGTGGTGTTTGGGTGTGGGTGTTTGTGTGTGGTGTTTGGTAGTGGTGTTTGGGGTAGTGTGTCAGTGCGGTGTTTGGGTGTCAGTGCGGTGTTTGGGTGTCAGTGCGGTGTTTGGGTGTCAGTGCGGTGTTTGGGCGTCAGTGCGGTGTTTGGGTGTCAGTGCGGTGTTTGGGTGTCAGTGCGGTGTTTGGGTGTGTGCGGTGTTTGGGGTCGTGCGGTGTTTGGGTGTAGTGCGGTTTGTCAGTGCGGTGTTTGGGTGTCAGTGCGGTGTTTGGGTGTCAGTGCGGTGTTTGGGTGTCAGTGCGGTGTTTGGGCGTGTGCGGTGTCAGTGCGGTGTTTGGGTGTCAGTGCGGTGTTTGGGTGTCAGTGCGGTGTTTGGGCGTAGTGCGGTGTTTGGGTGTCAGTGCGGTGTTTGGGCGTCAGTGCGGTGTTTGGGTGTCAGTGCGGTGTTTGGGCGTCAGTGCGGTTTGTGTGTGGGTGTTTGGGCGTCAGTGCGGTGTTTGGGTGTCAGTGCGGTGTTTGGGCGTCAGTGCGGTGTTTGGGTGTAGTGGGTGTAGTGGGTGTTGGGTGTCAGTGCGGTGTTTGGGTGTCAGTGCGGTGTTTGGGTGTCAGTGCGGTGTTTGGGTGTCAGTGCGGTGTTTGGTCAGTGCGGTGTTTGGGGTCAGTGCGGTGTTTGGGTGTCAGTGCGGTGTTTGGGCGTCAGTGCGGTGTTTGGGTGTCAGTGCGGTGTCAGTGCGGTGTTTGGGTGTCAGTGCGGTGTTTGGGTGTCAGTGCGGTGTTTGGGTGTCAGTGCGGTGTTTGGGCGTCAGTGCGGTGTTTGGGCGTCAGTGCGGTGTCAGTGCGGTGTTTGGGTGTCAGTGCGGTGTTTGGGTGTCAGTGCGGTGTTTGGGTGTCAGTGCGGTGTTTGGGCGTCAGTGCGGTGTTTGGGTGTCAGTGCGGTGTTTGGGTGTCAGTGCGGTGTTTGGGTGTCAGTGCGGTGTCAGTGCGGTGTTTGGGTGTCAGTGCGGTGTTTGGGCGTCAGTGCGGTGTTTGGGCGTCAGTGCGGTGTCAGTGCGGTGTTTGGGTGTCAGTGCGGTATTTGGGCGTCAGTGCGGTGTTTGGGTGTCAGTGCGGTGTCAGTGCGGTGTTTGGGTGTCAGGCGGTGTTTGGGTGTCAGTGCGGTGTTTGGGCGTCAGTGCGGTGTTTGGGTGTCAGTGCGGTGTTTGGGTGTCAGTGCGGTGTTTGGGTGTCAGTGCGATGTTTGGGCGTCAGTGCGGTGTTTGGGTGTCAGTGCGGTGTTTGGGCGTCAGTGCGGTGTTTGGGCGTCAGTGCGGTGTCAGTGCGGTGTTTGGGTGTCAGTGCGGTGTTTGGGTGTCAGTGCGGTGTTTGGGTGTCAGTGCGGTGTTTGGGTGTCAGTGCGGTGTTTGGGCGTCAGTGCGGTGTTTGGGTGTCAGTGCGGTGTCAGTGCGGTGTTTGGGTGTCAGTGCGGTGTTTGGGTGTCAGTGCGGTGTTTGGGTGTCAGTGCGGTGTTTGGGTGTCAGTGCGGTGTTTGGGCGTCGTCGTCATTTATCGTGATCCCGCACGTGAGTTTCAGCGGCCTCGTCACGTGTTTGGGTGCCCAACACGTTTTGAGGGCTCAGACCAGACTCGGCCCTGGCTTGATCCCGACTCAGCGGATGTCTGGATTCAAACTCAATACCGTCTGGATCCACACTCAGTACTAACTGGATCCACACTCAGTACTAACTGGATCCGGCTTCTCGGACAGACGGATCCTGTCTGAGCGCTGATTGAATCCGGACGCACTGATGGCTGGATGTGAACCCGGCGGTGACTCAGTATCGGGACAACGGAGCACAGCTGGGACGTGCCACGTACCGGTATCATGGGTTCGCCGCCACCATGTTCGGCTCACGAGCTACAGGCTGCCAACGCCGTTGGTCCACCGTAGTCCACGGCGTCGTTCCACAGGCCGTTCCACAGGCCGCTCCACAGGCCGGTCACCGTCCCGTCGCCTGTCGACAGACAAAGAGTCAGACGCCGTTCCACAGGTCATCTCGCTGGCCGTTCCACAGGTCGTTCCACAAGCCGCTCTACACGCTACTGGGCAGGCCGTTCCATATGCCGCTCCACTGGCCGTTCCACAGGCCGATCCACAAGCCGATCACCGTCCCGACGCCTGTCGACGGTCAGTCAGGCGCCGTGCGGCAATCGAGAGAGCGGGGCGGCCGCTGGAGCGCACGCTCATGACCCTTGACCCAGGTGGAATCAATCATGTTTGAATCGTCAGGCTGTGTCGTCTTAAAGGTAAATTAACGTTTTTCGGTAACCCGCTCCCGCCAGGGCCTCAGATCATCCTTCGTTCAGCCGGAGAGGGGGGGATAGGGGAGGCGTGAATTTCAGCCCTTCGCCAAGGATCTCAGAAACGATGGCACCTACGGCAAAAATAGAAATACGGCCAGCCCATGTCGATTCCGGAAAAACGCCGCGATAATTTTGAAGTTGAACAAAAACGACCACCTGCAGGCACGTGTGACGTCACGAACGACGTAACCTTTATGCACTGGGAAGGGGGATCATTTTGAGAAAATTTGGGAAAATAAAGCAGGCTTTGGACGCAGAAAGAAAAAGGCAAATCTAGTGAAGCTACTGCTTACTAATGATTCATGTTTATGAAAAATGAAACCTACCATGGCTGTCAGGATTACAATTCAGAAGAGTTGTTGTTGTCTACGTTGTTGTACGAGGCGTTGTTGTCTACGTTTCATTATCCCCCAGGATAACAGCATGCTAGGATTTACTCACGGCGTGCATCGTTTTGTAAGTCCCATGAGCCCTTGTCCAATGGTGTGGTTCATCGACAGTAGCAATGGGCAATGCACGATGTGCAAAACGCTTCTATTTCGAAGCGGGTATCTCACCAGACAAAGACTGCTCTATATGAACGTTTCTTGCAATCATATGCATGTTTTGTCCGCACTCAGCGTACCGTAACGCCAATTACTCGGCGTACAGTAACGTCGTCCATAAATGCGGCCACGTCCATTGTCCATTGTCCATTGGAACCATTGTCCGTTGGCATAATTTTTCGAAATGTTTGTGACTGCAGTTATTTATATTCAACACTTCGTTATAGCTAGGACAACGCACCAACTTCATGGTAGTCAAAGCGATGGACGACTTCCCTGCGAAGGCCATTGGCTGAACATGGTCAAACATAAGACCCCCGAGACTCCGAGCAGCACCGATAATTTTCTCTCCTTGTCCCATCTCTTGCCGTAAATCTTGCCATAATGGCATAGTTTCAGGAAGGCTAATCAATTCTTCACTACTCGCCGCGCGCTCCCATGGAGGTACGGATTGCAATCCAAGTACGAGCCGTTGATATTATTTACCACATGTTTGCAGTGATGATGAAAAATCCTCCAGTTCATTGGCGGCGGCAAGCTACCTTTTGCGAAGGCATAGGCAGTATGTAGTGGCAGCAGATTGATTACGAGCGAGAACGAAGCCCAAAGGAGTTCACTCCCCTAGTACATGGTATGTGTGCATGGTATGTATATATGTTATGTGTATGTGGTATGTACATATGGTATGTGTATTTGGCATGCATATATAGTATGTATATATACACACATATATATATATATATGTATATACATTTGGTATGTGTATATGATATGTGTATTCCCGTGCATATGATACATCTAGACAGCTCGGCTCGGCCTAGTCGTCACGCTTTTGAAACCGTAATAACTTCTTTGCTACAGAGCTTCTCGTTCTGATTTCTTCACTCAGTGTCAGGCGTGCTCTTTATTTTGATGACAACCATGTTTTTGTTCACTTTTCATCAGTACGCGCTCTTAATCTGCGTTAAAACAAAGAAGTTCGCGGCGGCATTTCGCACGGGAGCATCTTTCAACAGCGTTTCAAGTTGCAATAAAGCACCTTGAATTCTAATTTTCACGCTCAGAGGCGGACGTTCTCTTCTCATTTTGAGAGTTGCCAACCCTCATTGCAGTATTTATCCTGTAGTTCCTTAAGATTACTCCAATTTTTGTTTTAAAGGGTGATTGCGTTGGTACCTATTCCAGCGCACGGGCAGCGAACTATAAACTGACACCGCAGGCGCACTGGTGCCGAAACGCTTCCGCCTCTGCCTCCTCCTCGAACGACAAATTGGTAACGTGCTTGGTCTGTATCGCGGGGCTTTGGGTTCTGTCCAGGGGATGGATGGCGCTTTTTATTTCTTCTTTTAGTATATTCCTATCAGTTTGAAAGAGATCATAATGGAAGTAACCAGTTATTATGATCGTTTGATTTCTGGGTTCAAGCAACCTAATTATATTTCATATATACAAGACTGTGTCGCCAGCAACTTTGTGAACTGCTGCAAAAATGGCTTCAGAGTTACTAATTCAATAGCATGCTTCCAAAGACTCACTCAGCCATGTCTCAGAAAAGGCTAGAATATTCCGATGGAAATTTGCTTCCACCAAAAGTTGTTATAATTCATCCAATTTGTTCGAATCTACCTATAATTACTAATGTTTAAGTTCAGTTCGTTTAGGCTGCACTTATATTGGGTACAAATATTCTCCAGATTTATTACTAAATTCAATTTCCAGTCAGTCCGTAGTCTTTCAAAATCTCAAAACGAAACTAACAGTCCAGACCAAGGGATGCTGTGTATCACTTCCAGCTCAATCATGGAATTAATTCAATTACTTATCCAAAACCTGAAGATATCATATACCTATTGCAACTAAAAATAAGACTGAAACGAAAACAAAATGTCCCAAGTTATACTCGCGTCACGTATCCTTCAGCAGATATTCAATGCAGATCAAGATCAGGGTTGTAAGTACCCAAGGATGCACACCGTAATTCAGAAATGAATATTCAGCAATAACTACTGTGGCCTGATATGCCACCTAATCATCAACTCAGAATGTGATACTCCAGGCACCAAAGTTGGTAGTTAATTGAGTTGTGGCTATGGTGCTGCAATGCACAAATACCACCCACCTAGGTCGGCACCTACCCAAGATTGCAGCAGAACAAGTAATGGAATTCGAGTTTCATCTTGCAGTTGCAATATTTACCCACAGTGGAATGATCAAGCTAACCACATTACTTGAGAGGAGACAGAAGTATTCAGGACGTAAAGCATCAACAAAAAATATATTCCTCAGACAAGAATACGTACTTCTGCACTTCGCAGGAAGACGTAACATAATATATATATATATATATATATATATATATATATATATATATATATATATATATATATATATATATATATATATATATATACATATATAAATATATATATATATATATAAATATATATATATATATATATATATATATATATATATATACATATTTCTCTCGTTGGAAGAACCACGAAATCACTACCGTCACGCTGAAACTGGGTCCGTATAGTGTGAAGCAACCTTTTGGCTCGAGACTCCAGGGTCTTGTGCAACTGAGAAACTACTTCATTTCCAGGTGCAGGGGTGATCACTCTCTCCTCCTCCAGCTCTTGATTGCTCTCCGATTATGTTGTTTGCTGATTGCTTGCATTGCAGCAATCGGCTTTTTCTTCAGGACGTTTATGTTGCGAGTCGTTGACCGGTGATTGCGGAGCGCAGCTGGTGCCGGCGCCAGGAGCAGGATTGCGGAGCGCAGCTGGTGCCCGCGCCACCAGCAGGATTGCGGAGCGCAGCTGGTGCCCGCGCCAGGAGCAGGATTGCGGAGCGCAGCTGGTGCCCGCGCCACCAGCAGGATTGCGGAGCGCAGCTGGTGCCGGCGCCACCAGCAGGATTTGCATCACATTTGCATTCAGACTTGAACGGTATTCTCTCGCAACGTTTCGGTTCTCGCATTTATTTTCTTATTTGCTTGCTGTCGAAGATGGCCTGATCTGTGTGCGGTGTATGTGTGAGGATTTTGTGCTATATCTGTGTGGTCAGCCATTACAAACTGAATATTTTCACGGTAGAAATGGCGTGCAAAATGACTAATTGTATGGTTCAATATTGAATCCTGTTTTCAATATTTAATCTTGTCACAATGTTGAGGACATGTCCTCAACATTGTGACAAGACGTCGGGTTGTTAGGATTTAAACTCATTGTGTAAAGGTTAGGGGTTCCATAGGGGTGCTCTGAGACACAAATATCGCTAGTGCATGCTCGTGTCACAATAATGAGAACAAATCCGCTGCAAAGTTATTAAATGCCGTATCTGGCTGATCATCCCTGATTGGAAGTAAACCATTCGTGTCCTTGTACATGTTAGCGAGTGTGTACAATTCTTCAGATGGGCTTAAGCCGTGATAACATTCATCAACCACTTTTATTCTCTTAAGTACCTTATCTTCCTCTGTCAATGGAGATCACCGACACCAAATAACCTCCACACCGGTCTTCCCACTGATGATAACTCATTTGCATCGTTTGCATGACTCAAAGTTCTTCTGTGAGTTCAGTTCTTTCAACTCTAAGCGGTCTTACAATAATCATTGTAAATGGGTACAAAACGGGTAGAACATCATGCATTATTATCATTAGATATATCATATGAAACCTGATATTGTTCGCCGACAATTTCGTATATTGTGCTACTCCTTTAAACGCCAGTGCACTGCTCGAACCACAGGCATAACAATACCCAACTCTTGAAGTTCGACAATGGCATGACAACTGATTTTCACACCGGATTTTTTACTCGTCATGCAGCCTTATTTATGTTAAAAGGTTCCGACAGCTTCAACGTGCCGTTTCAATGCAATTCACCGGTGAACGCAAAGGCAGGAGAATCTCCTCCTTGCTTAATAAGTAATAGTGAATATCATGATTAATGTTTAGCACACCTTATATAGCGCCACTGAGCCGGCTCGGCCGACCCTGATGCATAACAAGGCCATGCTGTGATATGCGGGACGTCAGTAGGCACCGACGCTGCAGTGGGGGTCATGACATCTGCATTGCCTGTCGCTCTTACCACGGGCTCTGGCAAGCGGCTCGTATACCAGGCCGCATACGTGATACGAGGCCACCTCCTTCTGGCCGGGCAAACTCTGTGACCTTGTTGCATCGGGTGATGTCAGATTGCGTTGCAGCACGTGCCTTTCGCGCGCGGTTCTCGAGGCGGGGAGCTCAAATAAAAAAAGAGCCGACAGCGAGGTGCGGCCTGTGTACAGCACCGTGCAGTTGGCGGCTCTGCGCAGGTGTAGTGTGCAATATTATGTACTCCTCCCGCACCACGGGCCTGTTTTTTTTTACTCCCCATCACCATTAAAAATTCGCATCGTCTTGATCACCCGTCCGTGACTTATCGCCTGTGAAGTCATAAGCGGTGGCTCACAAAAGACCAACCCAACAAGTGCATGACCTCTGTGACCTCGTTACATCATCGCCGTCCGGCGCCACAAACTCGTCTCAAGGAGGACAAACAAGGTCGGCGTCCCTCTGTGATGTTACGTAATCGCGCCATCTCAAGGGTAAATGAGGTGAAACGCCGTCCCACTACCCACCACCTACCCCTGTCGTGACATTGCGGTACCACTGTTCGTGTGGCAAAGGCTGAGCGGGGCGCCATCTCTCTCTCTCTCTTTCTCGTGTCGTTTTTCAATCGTATATTTCCAACACATGATGCAGTTGATTAAAAGTCCATGTCATGTCACGGTACAACCTTGGTGAATATACCCGACGGACCACATACGCCATGCATGGCTGCCCCGCTTCACGATGGCGCCTGCTCGGTGTAGCTGTGGTGCCCGCTTGGTGCAGCCGTGGTGCCGGCTCGGTGCGGCACTTGTGATTGAGTGATCTAGATAGCCCAGCAAGCCTTTGGCCCATCTCACTTTTGTCCCACGTTTAAAAAATGGGAACATTTTGTGCAGCCAACTCGCTGGGTACCTCTCACCAAACAACATTGTGTTCCCTCGCCAATATGCCTACAATCCTAGCCACTGTACGGAGGACACCGTACTCCGTGCTGTGCCCTTCGATTTTTCGACCGATTCAGCTTCAACACCGACAGAGGCAAACTTTCAAACATCATATCAGTGGATTTGAGTAAAGCCTTTGACAGCATCGACCACGGTGTCCTCCTCCAAAAACTCCGATGGTACGAAATCGACCCCACCTGGCTTCACAGTTACCCATGTGGCCGGGTGAAGATGGTGAGAAAGGGCTCGGAGACCCGTCGCGTCACCCAGGTGTCACCCAGGGTTCCATAGCCTGCTTGCTCTTTAGCCTCTTCACCAACGACCTTCCCTGTTGCTTTCCCGAACATCACTTTATCTCGTTCGCTGACGACACCCAGCTGTTTGGCCACGCCGTTCGGATCAAGCAAATCTGTAGAATCACAAAACCCGCTTAGGACGCTCACTCAAAATTATTCCGACATGATTTCGGTCAAACTCACCCAAGATGAAACCTGACAAAAAGGACCTCATTCTCATTGGCTCTTGAAGAAATATAAAATACTGTATATTTCTAGTGTACAATTTCAAATATCAAACCACCACAGACCGTCAAGCTGCTGGGTGTCTTCATAGATCCCGTTCTATCGCACACCTCACACAGGTCGCCCGGAGATGCAACTACCTGCACCTGTCCCTCTGCCGGCTCCATCACCATTTCACCAAGGACGCTCAAATTTCGGATTCAACCCTCCCCCCTTTTTCACCATGTCACTTAGTACATTTTGGTTTGGCGAGGGGCATCCAAGGGTCAGCTACAGAGTACAAAAAAGTATCAACTTTGCAACCAGGACTGTCACGGGAACACGTCGGCCGGCCTTGGACCCCTGGGGTGACGCCGAATCGAGCGCCTGTTCGAGAGGCAGGATATCACTAAAGTATTTACGGTGCTCCACAGTAGCTCGGGTCCTCAAGATTTACGTGAAGTGTTCCGGGCCCGCTCCGTGGTATCGCGGCGAATGAACCGATCGGCCAGCGCCCTTGAGCTGCCCAGACGCTGGCTAGCATGCACGCAGAGGAGTTTTAGATCCCCGGCCGCTGCCTCTTGGAAGCAGCTGCCTCCGGCCGTCTCGGGCTGTCGCTCCATGTCAGTTTTCAAGTCGGCTGTGCATGAGTTAAAGATGTGTCTTGTCATTTTAGCTAATTGACCGGGTACTTCTACGAGGTAATCCAGGTAATCCAGGTATGAATCGACCAGGTAATCTCCGTAGTCGGGTCTTGTACATATCATAACAGAAAAACATTTAAATATAAATTGCAAACAAAATATCCCAAAAAGAGATGGATTGTCATTAAACAGCACTAAACTATGCAACAAAATTAAAATATGGTCAGTTACGTACCAATATTACAACTACAAAACCAGCACCATGTGAAAGGTAATTTTGCAATTCATATGAAGCTGAGTGGACATCAGAAAAGTCCATATCAGATTTAAAAGACATGGGCTAAAACGACAACTTGCACCAACTTTTCCAATTGTCAATGTAAAAAAGGACTGAAGTATCTAACAAGAGTGCAATTTGGCCAGTTAAGTGCTAATGCGACTGCCACAAAACAATACCACGTGATAGGCAATGGTTCAATGAATATGGAACTGAGTGAACATCATGAGAAATCCTTATTCAGCTAGCGGGAGGAGGGTTAAGGCACACATTTTCACTCAATTCCCCATGTAAACATGCATGCTCAGATGCCGGGGATTTGCCTTCATGAGCGCTTCGTACCATGACGTGGTTTGGCGTTCATTAGGTAGCATTCAAGAGCACGAATACCGTTCATGGAAAAACTTCCGAGTGTTCATCGCCGGATCTGCCGGACTTCATGCGGCATTGCGCGTGTGTGCGCGTGTAGATTGTAATTTCCTAGGAACCGCACGTCAATATCGGGGCGACAGTAAAACGTAAGGTATGTTCGCAGGGGCGCGGCCAGGATTTTGTGAAGGCCCCCACCCAAAAAAATACGAGGAAACAGAGAACGCTCTCGGATAATGGTTCAGTTCCTTTATATTTAGGTAATATTCATAGTTTGATTTGTGGGAAAGTAAAACATCAAACGCTATATACAACTGAAATAGCAATAAAGCAGCATATTACCACAACCTAGGTATTTAACAATTGAAGTAAGCAATTAAATGTAGTTGTCATTGTTCGATTATCATTCATGTCATCATTGTTGAAAGGGTCAATTAGTATTTGAATGATTCTTTCAGCATATAGTTCCATCATGTCATGTTCAACTGTTCCACCCACTGCAGCTTTGATTTTGGTGGGCCTTCTCTTATTATGTTCCGCTTTTACTTCAATGTTTGGTGGACATTTTTATCAGAAGATGATCTACTGGAGTTCTCATTCGCCGAGCCCACAGCTCGGTTCAACTTCTTGTAGGAGTCGGAGCCGTGACCGTGCTGCGCCATAGCCTGCCCGCGGCGATGCATCAGGTCACGGGTGCCGTCTGTCACTACAGGGGCGCCAGGGTTGTAGGAGTCGGAGCCGTGACCGTGCTGCGCTAGTCTGCCCGCGGCGCTGCATCAGGTCACGGGCGCCGTCTGTCACTACAGGGGCGCCAGAGTTGCGCAGGCTCATCGACCGAAATTGGGAATGAGTGTCAACTATGGGAAGCAAACGCCTGAATAAAGCGTTGCTACTTCTCAGTCACAGTTGTAGATAAAAGCACCATGCATCGATCAGCCCTAATAAGAGCTCGTGGAAGAGCTCGAGTACCATGGGCTTGAAACTCTGGATGTTGATGTGGCCAATGAGAGTGACTGGGGTCGCTCCTGTCTGCTGACCTCTGACCCAGCGCTGACCTCTGCTCCCCCGGCGATGGACCCTGGGTGCGCGCCTGCCGCGCCGGGTTAGATGGGCGGGGTTGGCCGCGGCGGCCGCTGGGTGACCGGCCGGTGCAGATAAGACCGCGACCGGTCCGTGTGGCTGACCTTGGACAAGGTCACACACGCCCCTGTGACCTCAGTCCCGGTGCAGAGGCGAGCGAATGGCAGGCTTGGCGACCCGCACCACGGCCTGCACCACGACCAGCAACAAGTAGCCGGAGCAGGTCGCGGTAAGTGGTGGGAGGTCGCAGAAACGGCATGTTGACCAGAGAGGAAACATGCGACTGGAGACAGCGAAACATGACTCGGCACCGTCCAGGCCGCAGCACGACAACAGATAAGTGGACCACCCGACCCACCCGACTCGGCTTCGTGACTGGGGTCGCAACGTCTCGATGACGCTGGTCGGATCCCACCTCACGAGTCGCTCTCACGGAGCTCACTCGCTCGTGCACGTCCAACACAGGAGTCGGCAAGTGAGGGTCGGCGAGTTACGGCGAGGAACGCCGGCGCCGAGCGGTGGTGTCAGACGTAGATGAGCCGACTTGCTATACATTAACGTAACTTAAAACGGTTTCCCAGAGGTACCGCCAAACGTAAATGAGCCGAATTACAACAAAAAAACGCACTAGCCCCATAAAACTGCATGATTTCACCCCTCCCTCACTAGAACGCATGCTAGTAATTACTGCTAACTACCACCAACATGCGGCAGCCGGCGTGAGAGGCGGTGTGGGAAATGGCCTGTACCGTGGCAAAATCAACTTTCTTGCCAACACTCTACCATACCAAAGTACACCTCATCTTGCGGAGTGAAATAAGCTTGATCAAAACCGTCTCAGTCATCTTGGAGATGGTCCCCAGTCCGCTTGTGATGGTCCCCCGTCCGATGGTCCCCCGTTTAGGTGCCTTCAGCACCTAACGTCACATACACTATAACGCAAAACCCCTGCAACCTAAATGCACCTCGTAAATGTGCCTTGAACTTGCTTGCAAAACCCGCTCGCTTTAAAAACGGTGCAAATTACCTCTATGGTCAAAGGTGTCGGGACGGGGAGAGCAAGAGGGCCACGACTACCCACTTTTCAAGAAAGTGTTACATTAATGCTATGGCAATGCCATGCAAAGAATCAACTTTGGTTTCCGCCCCCTACTTTTGAGACGTTTCTACGCCTCTGTCTATGGTCCGGCACGCCTCTAAGCACACTCCTCACACCCACCCCACCCGGCAGTTCCGCGGTAGCCGCTAAATAACATGGCTCGTGTTAGTTTTGTCGCCTATGTGTAAGATATCCCAGAGGTCCCATATGTAAACAAACCAGTTATTCAAGCCTACTTTGTCTCAAGGCGGAATAAATATTCCGGTCAATTTGTGTACAATTCGGCGGCAATGGGTCGTTGCTGGGCTCAGCCAGCTAACTGCTGCAGACCAGTGGGCACTGCCTGGTGACGAATCGGCGTCAGTTCTGCTTTCCCGTCAGTCGTGGGGATAACGTTGTCGTGGGTGCCTAAGTCAGTAAGTTGTCGTGACTTACTTGTCAAGTCACGCGTGACAAGTAAGTCACGCGTGACCGAGTGAATGCGGCTGCTGTCGATGAAAGTCAATTCCAGGCTGCCTAGTATATATTGGTTTAGTTCATAGTGCAGACTAGCTCTTCACTGGAAATGTTTGTTACTAAACATAGCTATGCATAATTTAAATTTTGGAACCACATGTAAAATGTGTGCAATATGTATGCAAAATGCAAATTGCAAACGTAAATTTTGAGGTTCAAAATTAATACATGAATAACATATGCACATACATACCTATACTTGTAACAGTGTTAGTTGATAGATCTAGCATACGAGATAAACTAACGTGGTATACGAGGTAAATTAGTTTCATCGAATAACTAATCATATTTAATAAGTTATTTGAGTCCATTTAAGGGCACATCTCGAATCATAATTCATGTTTACTTCGGACTGAATTATTCATCACTCTCATAAAGATGCATAACAAAATTACAGCCAAGCTTAAGCCACAGAATCATGAAAATTGAGTCAACTTTAAGTAACACAGTTACCCTTGAAAACCGCCACTGATAATTTATGTGAGTACAAACTGATCGATATAGCTAAAAACTTTTAATTGACATTATTAGCTTTTATGTAATATAATAATAAGTCAATAAATTAATTTAAAAAATAATAAATAACGATCAAAGTATGTTTTAGTCACCTTTCCATGCTTGATAACGATTTCACTGTGTACACCACCTATGAGGGTCGCAACTATAATTTTCTGAAAGGGGCGATTCCCCTCCCCGAAGCAAAATAAAACAAACTCATTCCATCAAGAGCGCTTTCGGCGCGCGAAGCGCTCGAAAATGTCTGACTGGGTGTGTGTGGTGCAAATCTCCAAATATCTTGTTTGGGATAGTGCATTTTTTGTTAGGGAGATGGATGCACAGACACCGCACCCCCCGCCCTTGGCTGCACCTCTGACATATATAGATGCATGACTGCATTGTTTATGCAATGTTTACGGCTAGTTCAAGGGGTTCTATGACCCTGAATGAAGACATCATCCGCGACAAGGGATCAAGATAAACATTCTTGTACATTTTCAATCTTCACTCACTTCGGCTTCTTGGAGAAAGTATCCAGAGTCCCTTGGTGAGGACTGCGCTTCATGGCTCGCGCAGGATGGGAACAGCTGAAGAGGAGAGACATGATAGAACTGCAATGTTGAATGGTCGTTTATAAGTTTGCACAGTGTGGATTGAAACGACGAGAAAAGCGGTTGATGTAAGACGGCGACTATGAACAATTACAACAGGTTTACATTTTGTCGCAAATGGACCCAACTACCCACCAGCGTGGTATGGAAGTGCTAATGGACCCAACTACCCACCAGCGTGGTATGGACGTGCTAATGTCGCATCATTAGTGTCGCAAATGGACCCAACTACCCACCGGCGTGGTATGGAAGTGCTAATGGATCCAACTACCCACCAGCGTGGTATGGAAGTGCTAATGGACCCAACTACCCACCAGCGTGGTATGGAAGTGCTAATGGACCCAACTACCCACCAGCGTGGTATGGAAGTGCTAATGTCGCATCATTAGTGTCGCAAATGGACCCAACTACCCACCGGCGTGGTATGGAAGTGCTAATGGACCCAACTACCCACCGGCGTGGTATGGAAGTGCTAATGGACCCAACTACCCACCGGCGTGGTATCGAAGTGCTAATGTCGCATCACTAGTGGCGGATCGTGTCGTTCGGTTGGGAGAACAAACCCATTTTTAGGCGTAAATATGTCTTTGTAACTTGAGTTTGTGGATTTGCAGACCACTGAGGAGACAGACCACGCCCCCTGGGTGCGCCTATACGTGGACATGCTGTTCATTAGCTTTAATGTTCCGCACACCGTCGTCGGTCGCATTCTGTGCTCCTGATGCCTAACATACTTGCGCGTGCAAACGGCATTTTATACTTTACAGGCGGTGATCAGAGATCGCTGGAAAAGATACAGGGGCTCCTTGCAGCTGCTGAACGCAAAAAAAAACATAAATATAATCAATGCGATCGCAAGACTAGTTGGGACTAGGACAGTCGTGAGCTGTGCATCGCTACCGTACTACAATGCATTGTATTTTTTTCGGGCGGGGGTGGGGGTTGGCCTTTGACTTCAAGTCACTCAGACTTAGGGGAAGGTTACTCTATCGTCCGGATCAGCTACGACTCTCGGGCCCAAGGGTGCCCGCTCCCCCAGCGCTGACTCGGATCCCACTTCAACCCGATCAACGAGGTCGAGCAAGTCGAGGTAGGGAAAGGTCAGTTCAGAGCCGAGAACAGCCTCGGGATCAAGACATCCCGGCCGGTTCGCACACACATATTTGCGTTAAGACGGCAGATTTCGACCAACCGCAAAGCAATGGGGGACGATGCCTCGTGCACGACCGGGAGGGAAGGGACACCGTCTGGTTCATCGCGCAGACAAACATAACTTCCGTGGTCTCCGCAGTCTCTGAGGACGCACGTTACTGGAAGCATCGCCGTGTTTTGGGGGTATGTATTACAAGGCATACTGCATAGATTGCGAGATCATTTGGACAACATTTGGAGAACAATTAGATGGCAAGTTGCTAGAACTGCCGCAACCGAAGGGTGATGCGGAAGTTGGTGTAGAGTAGACAGTGTCGAGAGAAAGCTAGTTATCCCGTCATCTGCCCCTCCGCCCCTACTCGACCTTGTGTGTGTGCGTGCGATGTGTGCGTAGCGTAGTCAATTAACTTGGAAAAACCCAAAATGAAAAGATAACAGGTACAACTACATTTTAGAGAGAGGACCACCCGCGTTCTTGCCAATTTGCGTGGCGTTCCACCTGCTATAAGTGCAACGAGTGCGTTAGCTTTTTATGTACTGTGTGGTGGTGAACGACCATCATTGCAGTTCTTGTTGGGCGGAGGGAAGATTCTGAATATTAGGAGGGGGATTTGAGATTATCGGGCAGGCATATTAAACATTGGAGGGCCATGTTGCCTCCCAAAGCGATACAGACCTACGCCCCTGATCGCATTCGGAGGAAGATCTCAAGTTCGACAAGAGCGTCACCAATTTCAGGTTCGACAAGAGTATCACCAATTTCAGTTTCGACAAGAGCGTCACGAATTTCAGGTTCGGCAAAAGCGTCACCAATTTCAGGTTCGATAAGAGCGTCACCAATTCCGGCTGAAGTGCATTGACTTTCAATCTGCTTGTGTGGAAGCCGCAAGCGCTAACTGCAGAAATTCGGCTTCTTGCTACGCATCCCGCAAGTATATCAGATTTGGATACACTATGTCGAATTTAGGAAATTTGTCTTCCCATTTTTGCTGAAATTGGAGGGTGGAGGTATCCATCCTCAGCATGCTTACATGGAGTGCCAAGAAAGCGCAGGTGCGCCGACTCGCAGGCTTTCCGCTGTAACTGTGGTGCCCGATCCTGTGTCTGCGGCATGGGAGCTCCACATCCCGCCTCTTGCCCTCTTCAACTGTGGTGCCCGATCCTGTGTCTGCGGCATGGGAGCTCCCCATCCCGCCTCTTGCCCTCTGTAACTGTGGTGCCTGATCCTGTGTCTACAGCACGGGAGCTCCACATCCCGCCTCTTGCCCTCTTCAACTGTGGTGCCTGATCCTGTGTCTACAGCACGGGAGCTCCACATCCCGCCTCTTGCCCTCTTCAACTGTGGTGCCTGATCCTGTGTCTACAGCACGGGAGCTCCACATCCCGCCTCTTGCCCTCTTCAACTGTGGTGCCTGATCCTGTGTCTGCGGCATGGGAGCTCCACATCCCGCCTCTTGCCCTCTGTAACTGTGGTGCCCGATCCTGTGTCTGCGGCATGGGAGCTCCACACCCCGCCTCTTGCCCTCTTCAACTGTGGTGCCTGATCCTGTGTCTGCGGCACGGGAGCTCCACATCCCGTCTAGCATGCAGCTGCAGCTGCACTCAGCCGAAACTGCTGACCTTAGCAACTCTGGGCGTTCGCCCAGAATCGGCCAACTAGGAGAGGGGGCAACGCCAAAGACATATAGTATTGAGTTCCGTTGTCCTGGACAGTGGTCGAGTCGCTGGAGCTTCGAAAGCCATAGATAGTCAGCCCTGAATTGGTTGGTGTAATTATATGGATCCAACGATGCTGCAACTACCTAAGCGAAAAGTAGTTTGTCAATGGAAATGACTTGTCAAAAACTTTAGGCCACCAACAATTATCTTGCAATTGAAGATATCTCTCTCCCTCCGCCTGCGCCTTCACGGACTCAGTTAAAGATATTAAGAGCTGGTATGCTTTTAGGCTGTATTTTGGAGATTAGAGAATGTCGGTAAATCACTGTAGCAGCTCTGGTGACTGGTTTCCGACGCTTCAGTGCTTTCTTCCACGATAGTAGCAGGCACGAGATAAGAGCGTACCACGAGAGGAAGCTGTCGCAGTGGTACATGTCGTTCGGTTTCTGAAAGGTTTTGAGCGGTACTTTCTTTTAGTAAGCCGATGCTCAGCTTCCCCAGCATGTGTCAGTAGGGCCGAAAGAAATCCGGGAGAGCGCTGGACAGGCTGCTGGGAGTGCTGGACACATGCTGTGCTGTGGGGAGTGCTGGACAGATGCTGTGCTGCGGGAATGCTGGACAGGCTTCGGGAGTGTTGGACAGGCTGCGGGAGTGCTGGACACATGCTGTGCTGCGGGGAGTGCTGCAAGGACCGCGGCACAGAGTCTGTGGTGGTCACTGGACAGTCTGCGGGTAGTGCTGGGCAGATACTATGGGGACCGCTGGATAGTCTGCGGGGAGTGGTGAACAGAGTCTGCGGGGAGTGCCGGACAGACACTGGGGACCGCTGGATGGTCTTCGGGGAGAGTTGGACAGATACTGTGGGGGGCACTGGACAGAGTCTGCGGGGAGTGCTAGACAGACACTGTGGGGATCGCTGGACAGATACTGTGGAGACCGCTGGGCAGATACTGTGGAGACCGCTGGGCAGACACTGTGGAGACCGCTGGGCAGATACCGTGGAGACCGCTGGGCAGATACTGTGGAGACCGCTGGGCAGACACTGTAGAGACCGCTGGGCTGACACTGTGGAGACCGCTGGGTAGATACTGTGGAGGCCGCTGGGCAGACACTGTGGAGACCGCTGGGCAGATACTGTGGGGACCGCTGGGCAGTCTGCGGGGAGTGCTGGGCAGATACTGTGGGGAGTACTGTACATATTCTGCGGGGAGTGCTGGACAGACAATGTGTAAAGTACTCGACATAATTTGCGGAGTAAGTTAGTTATTTGGGCTTTAGGGCGTTTCGACCAGTCTTTGATTATTCGCGGCCAAATCTGCGGGGAGTGCTGGAGAGATACTGTGGAGATTGCTGGACACATAATGTGGGAACCGCTGTGCAGAATTTGCGCGGAGCGCTAGCTAGCTACTGTGGGGAGCACTGGACAGACACTGTGGGGACCGGTGGACAGTCTGTGGGAAGTGTTGGACAGAGAATATGGGAAGCGCTGGACAGATGCTGCAAGGAGCACTGGACAAATACTGTGGAGACCGCTGGATAGTCTGCCAGGGGTGCCGGACAGATACTATGGGAACCACTGGACAGAGTCTACGGGAGTGCTGGACAGCTGTTGTGGATAGTACTGGACAGATACTGTGGGTGGGGAGTGCTGGAGAGATACTGCGGGGACTGCTGGATAGTCTGTGAGGGGTGCTGGACAGATACTGTGGGGACCACTGAACAGAGTCTACGGGAGTGCTGGACAGCTGTTGTGGGGAGTACTGGACAGATAATGTGGGGAGTGCTGGAAAGATACGGTATGTGGGGAGCGCTGGACGCAGTGTGTAGGGAGTGCTGGACGCAGTGTGTAGGGGCTGGATGTGGCTGGGGCTGAGCGGTGGGGCGGACGCGGTGTGTGGGAGCTGGACGGACGGAGTGTGGGGAGCGCTGGACGCGGTGTGTGGGGAGTAGGCGCTGGACGCGGTGTGGGGTAGGTGTGGGGAGCGCTGGACGCGGTGTGTGGGGGTGCAGGACGCGGTGTGTGGGGAGCGCTGGACGCGGTGTGTGGGGAGTACAGGACGCGGTGTGTGGGGAGTACAGGACGCGGTGTGTGGGGAGCGCTGGACGCGGTGTGTGGGGAGTACAGGACGCGGTGTGTGGGGAGCGCTGGACGCGTTGTGTGGGGGGCGCTGGACGCGTTGTGTGGGGAGCACAGGACGCGATGTGTGGGGAGCGCTGGACGCGGTGTGTGGGGAGTGCAGGACGCGGTGTGTGGGGAGCGCTGGACGCGTTGTGTGCGGAGCGCTGGACGCGTTGTGTGGGGAGCGCTGGACGCGTTGTGTGGGGAGCGCTGGACGCGTTGTGTGAGGAGCGCTTGATAGGCTGGCGGACCGAGCAACTCGTGAAGAAGAAAGCGTGCCACCAGGCCTGCCTGGCTTGTTATTTCCATTTAGGACGTGAGTGCCAGTGATTACCCCGGTCTCACCACAAAGCCATCGAGTGTGCACGCAAAAGGTCGCCGGCATACATTTCCCAGCCAAGAAGTCAGAATAAATTACGCAGGCAATTACCGCCTGAAGGCAATTACAGCTACCGGGTGATGACAGGTCTCCACCGCCAAGTGCCTTTCACGAGGCACGTAGCTTAATCGTCCGGTCTGACGATCGTGCTGTTTGTGTCGAGGCACTCTGTTTGCGTGTCTGCCTTCCCCTGTAGATCCTTTCCGGTAGGAATGCGGTTGAAATGGCGTACAAACCAACCTAGCAGACAGAGAGAAAGAAGGTGGAGGCGCACGATTTCAGCATCACTAGAACGCACATATCATCAACTTGTACTACATTATGGTACGCCAATCCTCTGCACGTCCGAAGTTAGTGCAAATCTACAGACCTATAAGACCAGCCTACACGCTGTGCGAAGTCAAAGCTTCCTGATACATCCAACGAACAGTTGCTCACACCACCGTTGTTTGCCCCTGGCAAACAACAGTGGTGTAAAAAGCCGCATACGAGGCGACAGAAAGCTCGTGCTCGCTGGCCAGTATACGTGACAAGCAGGGGTGCAGCCAAGGGACGGGGGCTCGGGGGCCCGAGTCCCCTTAATGAAAAAATACGCTAGATCGAGCAAAAATGTTGTGATTTGGACGACCCGAAATTCGACATTTTCGCCTCGCTTCTCGCGCTGTAAGCGGTCTGGATGAAGCGGCATTTTTCGAGCCTTCCCCCCCCCCCCCCTTGAGTAAATCCTGGCTGCTCCGCTGGCTGACAGGCCAGCATTCTTGTTTGGACACGCTTCAAAAGGATGTTGTCAATATTTTGATATTTGTCATAAAAACGCTTTGAGGACTTGTCTACCATGTTAGGGAAATCCTTTCAGTAACCCATCAAAAATCCGGCCAGGGCCCCACAACTCGCACCGGGACCCCGAATGATAACATTGGGGCCCAAAAAGTCGAGCAGGGGCCTCCGAAAATGACGCTGAGGGCCCCCAAAATCACACGAAGGCCCATGAAAATCACATTATGGGCCACGAAAATAACTTTGTGGGCCACACAAAATCGTTCCGGTCACCTAAAAATGACGCTGGGCTCTCAAAAAGTCGCGCAGGGGCCCCGAATATCACGCTGGGGCCTCAAATGGTCAGGACGTCGCCCCTGGAAGTAATACGGAGGCCCCAAGGAGTCTCGCCGGGACCATGAAAATCACGCTGGGACCCAAAAGGTTCGGCCGGGCACCTGAAAATCGCGCAGGGGCCCACAAAAAGTCGGACCGGGGCCCCTGAAATTCACGTTGGTGGCCCAAAAAAAGGCGTGCATGGGTCCTTGAAATACACAATGAGGGCCCGAAAAAGACGGGCTGGGCCACTGAAAAATTACGCTGGGGCCCAAAAGATGAGGCCGGGGTCCCTGAAAATCGCGCCGGAGCTCCAAAAATATCGAACCCAAGTCTCTGAAAATCACGCTGGAGGCCTAAGAAATTCGCGCCTGGACTCCTGCAAATCACACTGGGCGACCCAAAATAGTAATACCCGGGTTCTTTAAGATCACGACGGGGACCCCAAAAGGTCGAGCCGGGCCCCTGAAAATCAAGCTGAGCCTGGGGGTACCAAAAAATCGCGCCGGGGCCCCTGAAAATTACGCTAAGGATTTGACAGGTCGCTCCGGGGCCCCAAAAGACTCATCGGGACCACCCAGAAAATGAAGCCGAGGCAAGAAAAAAAACAGACAGGACATGAAAAAAAATCACTCTGGGGTTCCAACAACCGCTCCAAAAGCCCCCAAAACGTATTGTACCCCCAAAAACTTGCCGAGGCCACCATAACTCGCGCTAGAGATCCCAACAAATGACGACGGGCTCCAAAAATATTGCACTTCAGACTCAAAAGAGTCGCGCCGCTACCCTTGAAAACCACAATGGGAGCCCAACAAGTCGCGCCAGAGCCCCACAAGTCGGAGCTGGCTTCCCAAAAATAAATCCCTACTCGGAATGTCACACTGCGTCCACAAAAATGGCGTCAAAGAACCAAAAAATTACACGTCGGGACCCGGAAAAGAAGCATGTTGGGACCACGGAAAAAAATGCACCGGGAGTCCGGAGAATCGTACCGGGGCATAAAATATCGCGTCGGAAGCTTACAAAAAATCGACTTCCGGAAATCGCAAAAAGACTTCATCGAATCGACCTGAGCATCGGAAAATCCAGAAAAGGTCCCGAAAGAAAGTTCTCCGAAGGGCCCTTCTACTCTGAAGGGTGCCATCGGCTGAAAACAAACTTGTTGAGCAAAGTCGCGTACGGCGTACCAAAGAGGGAAATGACCCTCCTCTACTACTGAAGGGGTGAACTCCCAAAATCGCGCCGGGGTTCCTAAAAATCGCCCTGGGCCCCATAAATTCGCGTCGGGGACCCCAGAATTCGCGTAGGGTGCTCTAAATAAATACAGCGGGCACCAAAAAAACTCGCGCCGGGCCAGGAAATTTGTGCCGGGGCCCGCTAAAATTGTGCTGGAGCCCAGCAAAGTTCAACGCGCTCTGCGAATTCACACTGAACACCCAAAATATTGCACTCGTGACCCAAAATTTTCGTCGGTAATCCTAAAAATTCGAGTCGGGGCATCAAACGTTCCCATTGAGGTTCCCAAAAACAGATGTTTGATGAAAAACAGAAAAACAAACTGGTGTCACACATATGTCCGTCAGGAAATCCAAATAAACACATCGGGATCCTAAGAGCACAACGGGAAGCCGAAATGCACCGGGCCCTCCAAAGCGTACCGAGTCTCGCAAAAAGTGGCAGGGCCTTAAAACATGCATTGCAGCTCTAAATAAACACACCGGGAGCTCTAGGACAAGGCACAACGGAGGCCCTTAAAGCACAACGGGCCATGAGACCGCACGGGGGCCTCAATAACAAATTGGGACCCACAAAAAGCGACATAGTCCTAACAAAAGAAGAAAAAGACAGGGCACTAAATAAACACATCGGGATCTTCGAAAACGCGCCTGTACCTCAAGAATATCATGGGTGCACAAACAAGCAACACACTTTTAAAAGAGCCGAGGTCTAAAACATGTGCCGGACCTGTGACAAAAACTGGTTGGAGTCCTAAAACACATATGTAGACGAAGAAAAAGACGAAACACCGATAGCTAAGGCCTCGGTTAGGTGGCCAATCTGGGAGCGTAATTAGCCAAAGAGATGATGTACATCAAAGCCCAGCGGACATCCGGATTTCTTAACCACCAGAAAATGTTGGAAGAAGAGAACTATTCATCGAATTGAATTAACTAAATTTTATCACCAAACCTACATACGAAGGATTCCACGCGCCAAATATTCCGCAAGACTATCATGTGGCAGCAATTAGCAAAACGTAGGAGGCACCGGGCACCACCGACACTAACGTCACGACACACTGTCGGCACACACACACAGCCGGATACCGGGCACCACCGACACTGACGTCACGACACACTGTCGGCACACACACACAGCCGGATACCGGGCACCACCGACACTAACGTCACGACACACTGTCGGCACACACACACAGCCGGATACCGAGCACCACCGACACTGACGTCACGACACACTGTCGGCACACACACCGCCGGATACCGGGCACCACCGACACTGACGTCACGACACACTGTCGGCACACACACAGCCGGGTACCGGGCACCACCGACACTGACGTCACGACACACTGTCGGCACACACACAGCCGGGTACCGGGCACCACCGACACTGACGTCACGACACACTGTCGGCCACACACACAGCCGGATACCGGGCACCACCGACACTGACGTCACGACACACTGTCGGCACACACACACAGCCGGATACCGGGCACCACCGACACTGACGTCACGACACACTGTCGGCACACACACAGCCGGATACGGGCACCACCGACACTGACGTCACGACACACTGTCGGCACACACACACAGCCGGATACCGGGCACCACCGACACTGACGTCACGACACACTGTCGGCACACACACACAGCCGGATACCGGGCACCACCGACACTGACGTCACGACACACTGTCGGCACACACACAGCCGGGTACCGGGCACCACCGACACTGACGTCACGACACACTGTCGGCACACACACAGCCGGGTACCGGGCACCACCGACACTGACGTCACGACACACTGTCGGCACACACACACAGCCGGATACCGGGCACCACCGACACTGACGTCACGACACACTGTCGGCACACACACAGCCGGATACCGGGCACCACCGACACTGACGTCACGACACACTGTCGGCACACACACACAGCCGGATACCGGGCACCACCGACACTGACGTCACGACACACTGTCGGCACACACACACAGCCGGATACCGGGCACCACCGACACTGACGTCACGACACACTGTCGGCACACACACACAGCCGGATACCGGGCACCACCGACACTGACGTCACGACACACTGTCGGCACACACACACAGCCGGATACCGGGCACCACCGACACTGACGTCCGTGAGGCAACAACGGTCGCCAGTGGGCACCACCGCACCGGGCCGATGGGAACCAGCATGTGTCCCCCCCCCCATCCCCGAGAAAGTTCTGAAGATGATCCACTGGCCCTGCTCTGTGCTTGTGCGCACCTAATGTGCTTACCTTATCCTTGAACACGGGCTGGACCAGTGCGGCGCAGTATCACCAGGAGCCGCGTCATCGCCAACACTCTGTGTGGTGTTCACCTCCACCTCCCGAGCTGACAACTGGAATTTGCGGCGCACCTGGCCGAGCGGACGTCCCGTGCCGGATCATGGATCACGCATGGCTGCGTCCCGTGCCGGATCATGGGGCGCGCCCATGCGGCGCGTCCGCCGCGGCCGGCCACGCGGCCGGCGGCCGCCCATTTGCGCAGCTGGCTCTCCGTCATCAATAGCCGGATGATTGTGCAGAATGTCGAGCTGCTGACGCGGACGCCACACAACACTCATGGAACGTTGCAAGCCGTTGGCAGCCGGCGAATCGGACCGACCGTCCATTAGACCAGCCGGCAGCCAATCGGACCAGCGGCTGGTCACTCGGACCAACCGCCGGTCAATTAGACTAAACGTCAGCCAACCAGACCAGTGGCCGGTCACTCGGACCAACCGTCGGTCAGTTAGACCTGCCGGCAGCCAATCGGACCAGCGGCCGGTCACTCGGTCCAACCGTCTATCAATTAGACCAACTGGCAGCCAACCAGACCAGCGGCCGGTCACTCGTACCAGCCGTCTGTAAATTAGACCAGCCGGCAGCCAACTGGACCAGCGGCCGGTCGCTCGGACCAACCGTCGGTCAATTAGACCAACCGTGCAGCCAATCGGACCAGCGGCCGGTCACTCGGACCAGCCGTAGGTCAATTAGACCAGCCGGCAGCCAACTGGACCAGCGGCCGGTCGCTCGGAGCACGCATTTGACCGGCTTTCCATCGACCGGTTCCACACCGAGCCGGGGATTGACAAGAACACTGGTGCATTTCCGAGCTGCTTGTGGCTACCTTCGTGGAGGCATCGCCCTGCGGGATATTTGTCTGGATTGTGTCCTTGTCAAGATATATATATATATATATATATATATATATATATATATATATATATATATATATATATATATTTATATATATATATATATATTTATATGTATATATACATATATTTATATGTATATATGCATATGCATGCAATGGAAATCACACCACAAGCTTCGCATAATCGAACACATGATGCATTGTTAATTAAGCACGTGCGTCTCTGGGATACAAGGGAATACTTGGCTCCGCGATAGTTGTGACAACAATTATGTGCTTTATACTCGTAGAAACGAACACAAGTGTGTGCAATGCTTGTCTCCGTGACAACGACGTCAATTATGACAAATTAACTGACAAGCACTCGTGTTTCAGGTGTGAATGCTACATGGTGCAACTCAAGCTCATGCATGCGTAACTTGCATATTTCGGGCAACAAGTAAAAACGTGTCTTTTGCTTTACTAACCAGACTTTATATGAACTCATGGCGTCATTTTAGCATCCCATTCGTCATGGTCAGAGCCATTTTGACACCCCATTCGTCATGGTCAGTGCCATTTTGACACCCCATTCGTCATGGTTAGAGCCATTTTGACACCCCATTCATCATGGTCAGAGCCATCTTGACACCCCATTCGGCATGGTCAGAGCCATTTTGACACCCCATTCGTCATGGTCAGAGCCATTTTGACACCCATTCGGCATGGTCAGAGCCATTTTTACACCAAATTCGGCATAGTCAGAGCCATTTTGATACCACATTCGGCGTGGTCAGAGCCATTTTGACACCCCATTCGGAGTGGTCAGAGCCCATGTTCAATCGCGTTTTGGTTCAGCTGCGTCGCAATAATAGTGGGCTGAAGAATATAATCAGCATGCTAGCTGGGATCATATTATTGTTTTCTATATACATAACCATAGCGTCTTCAGCATCTAGAGCATGATAATGAGAACGTTGCATGCTCTCGGTACTTCGGTAAAGAGGACGGGATCTTGTTTTCAAATTGGAGGCCATGAGTGCAGGATGACAGTCAAAGTTGATGTGGCAAATGACGGTCTTGATGTCATTCTTTTCAGTCAATGGGGAAACATAGGGCTCGATGTTGAATCTCGGCAACACTGGGGTGGCATGCACCAAACGCTACCCATGGCATCCTCTACTGCACCGTGAAGGCGACTGAGTTAATTTCTAGCGCCTGTCTTTCTATTCAATGTCATAGGGTCACAGGGTCTTGAGTTTGATCACAGTTGGGGTTCATGAATCCAGGAATTTACTACGGGGCTGAACAATTAGGGTGTCAAATTTGCTTCGAATGGTTGTCAAAGTGGCGATGAGGGGCACCAAAAATGGTCCGCCCAGTATGGGCGCCAAAATGGATCCATTGGCGCCAATTTTCACTGCCGATGAATATTCCTCCGCTCCGTGGGTGGGGATGCTTTCCGTATTCCTCCGCTCCGTGGGTGGGGATGTCTTCCGTATTCCTCCGCTCAGTGGGTGGGGATGTCTTCCGTATTCCTATGCTCCGTGGGTGGAGCAAATTAGGTCCAAGTTCCACAAAGGTCCCTGTCTTGATGGAGGGGTCCCAAGTTGTTGAAAGTGGGTCTCCGGCCTGACAAAGAAGGCGCTGAGTCGCTAAAGAAGGGCCAAGGGCCGACGGAGAGGACTGCTAGCCGTGGGAGGACTCCGGACCGTTGGAGAGGATCCAGAGTCGGCATGCGTATGAAGGGTCCCTGGGCTGACGGAGGGGACCCAAGATGTACAATGGGCCCCAGGTTTGATGGAGGAGACCTAAGCTGTCGAAAGAGGGTCCTTAGGCCGGATTGGGAGAGCCTTGAATCGTGAAAGTAAGAGGACCCCTGAACCAACGGAGAGGGCCGGGGCCGGACGTGCAGGGTCCCTGGGTCGGCTTTGGCTCACGGAGGGGGCCGGGGCCGGACGTGCAGGGTCCCTGGGTCGGCTTTGGCTCACGGAGGGGGCCGGGGCCGGGGCCGGACGTGCAGGGTCCCTGGGTGGGCTTTGGCTCACGGAGAGGGCCAGGGCCGGACGTGCAGGGTCCCTGGGTCGGCTTTGGCTCACGCTGGTCGAGGAGGCTCAGTGCCGACAGCGGGCCTCAGGCCGGGGAAGAGGCCCCCGAACCACGGAGACGGCCCGGACTGGATATAACTTCCGGTGCGACGCAAATGATTTCTAAGCCCATGGTGGGCCAAGGGCTGTTGCTGTTGAGGAGCCCGCGAACTGACAGAAAAAGTGTCTGAGCCTTCTTGATGACAGACCTTTTGACGGAAAAGGCCCCTGTTGAAAAATTGACATAAAAACGAAACACAATTGAGGTAGATACCCAGGAAGTCAGCCTGAGGCAGCCACACTATTTCAGGTCCCATAACGCTCTGTCTTGCGCTAAATATGTTGCATCGTTTGATATCATTCTATTAAAAGTCAACGATTCAAACAAAATGCGACGAGAAGGCAACACCATTGGCTATATATTTTCCAGCTCACGGAATTGTAACTAGTTTCTTATAAAGCAGCACTGAAAATGCAAACAGGCATACATTAGCGAACTTTTCCCACCAAAGTAACCAATGATGGTCGTTAATTTCCAAACTTTCTGCTACATGAAGCGTTGGTTTGTGTGGCAATTCAAGACATCACGGTCCCTGCCACGGTGCACCACACTTTTGAGATTGTTTACACCAAGTTTTCTCCCTGTTTTATAGCACACATATATGATTATCACATATGTTTAAAAAATGTAGTCGGAATTCCTGCTGGGATGGCTTTATGGACTAGGGCCCTATTTCTAAGCAGTGCTTGTTGCGTGAACTCTGGTCCCACCATCCGACAAGTGAATTCCAGTTCAACGGCATAATTTTGACTGAGAGTTTAGCGTGTCGTCAATGCACCGACTCGGCCGCCCTGGTAGCTCGTCCCCGGCCTTATTTGGCCAGATACCAACTAACCCTCCCAACCCGGGGAAAACTGCGAGCGCGTGAAGCGACTGGAGCTCTGTGTTGCCAGGACAGGGGAGACCAGGGCAGGCCAGCGGTCTAACCAGCTGAGCTACTGGGGTGGCGCATAATATTCATGTCAAGCTCATCTCACTCATCCCACTCTTCTGACACGCTTAAATTGATTCATGTATTTAAAATAAAACGAATTAATTTGCAGTAAGATCAAGGATTGACAAAAAGCAGCAATAGTTCTTCTTTTCAGCAATCTTGTCCTTGCCTTATTACGAATGACTGTACGATGATTACCTTATGACAACTGCTTACCGGCGCCGGCGACTTCCGGCGTGGAGGGGAAGGGAAGGGTCGATGGCCCGAACGATGTGTGTGTGTGTGTGCATACCATTATCCAAAGGAAGGGAGTACGTCCGAATGTAAATAGAGTTGAAGGCCGCCCTAGACAGTAGGTACACATCTGGTCCTTCCCATTTTATTCTCATATTCAGTAACGTAGGCGTGAGTAGGGCATTAGCAACAAAAATGTGAGCGTAATAACTTGGTGACCCAAATAAATGTCCGGTTGTGACATCGCCTCTCTGATGTTAATCCTATGCTGAGAAACGGCTGGGCTCATCAGACTCGCTCTGTGGCTCATGGACGATGCGAACAAAACCTGGTGGAGTTAACAAGCGTGTAACTCTGGTGTCAACACACACGCCAAAGTACTGATGGCGGCCTGAACTCAACTACAGTTGGTTTGAGTGCATATTTCGAGAGGGCATAGCTGCATCGGAAGGCATTTGTTGCGACAGTTCTTGTTACCAAGGCGATCTCCAAACTTCGGTTAGTGCTACATTTTAACAGAGGAGTCGTTGAAGCGAGGATGGATCGTGTTAATGGCCAAGCAAGAACAGCTTACGGAGAAAGGGGACCGCAGCCTGCTGGGAATGGAATGAAGCTCTATTGTATGCGGAAGTGCAGATCTATGGGTATGTACAAATCCCTCCGCCTCTCCTTCCCGTAGGCCCACTACCGACTTGCCAGAGCTGGGGCGATGCAGCTAGGCGATGTGGGCACGGACACCGCATTGGAAAGTATGGATGTCCGGTTCCGCCATGGTAGGTCCCATAGGTCAGTTTTGTTTCGGGCCGTTATCTTCTTTCGTTCTTTTCTTCCCAGGGGAAATTCACTTCTGTGAGACTGCTATATACCGGCCCAACGCACAAGGGTTGGATGAAAAAAATACACTGGTACGGATTCTGATTCGCAATGGCGCAACATTCACATCGGTGGCTTTTCATGTTCGCAAGTTATCTGCATCAAACTTGTTTTTCAACAGTTTTCCGTGGGAAATCACATCCACAACTTCCAATCAAACATCCAACAACATCAAAACATCGTGACAAATCCAATGGTACCAAAATGGCCATCTCTCCATCGTCGACGGCTCGGTATATTTGATGGGTGCCGAATGCTAGCACAGCTTCATCTAACCGGAAGCGTCTCCATCCGTGCTGAGCATCAGTAAATATCTCACGATCGTTCAATAATGTGGGAAGTTGTTGCTGGACCCGGTGTTCTAAAATCGTCATCACTGGCGGTAGAAAAGGGACGGCCTCGTAAACGGGACGGCCTCGTAAAAGGGACGGCCTCGTAAAAGGGACGGCCTCGTAAACGGGACGGCCTCGTAAAAGGGACGGCCTCGTAAACGGGACGGCCTCGTAAACGGGACGGCCTCGTAAACGGGACGGCCTCGTAAACGGGACGGCCTCGTAAAAGGGACGGCCTCGTAAAAGGGACGGCCTCGTAAACGGGACGGCCTCGTAAACGGGACGGCCTCGTAAAAGGGACGGCCTCGTAAAAGGGACGGCCTCGTAAACGATCCAGCGGCACCAGCAAAGGTAGCACACATCCTGATAAGGCTAGGAAGACAGCCTGCTAGTATAATAGTCCTCCTGTGGGCGGTATGTCCGCGGGCGTCGACCGTGAGTGGCCTTTGACTCTCACTCCCCCAGGGGGGGGGGGAGCGCGACGAAGGGGTGCGATGACGAGACTCCTGATTGTTGCTCCTGGGCAAGACATCCTAAGCAGTAACTGCAAACCGGGCATCTGGGAAACTCAGGTATTTCTGGGCCACGCATTCCCGCCGGCCCTATGATCTAGGGTTTAGATGGACCTTCGGACGGAAGGACAAGTAAAACCGACGGGGCCTCGAGCGAATAAGCCCGTGGTACGACGGCATCGATTGGTAGCGTGGTACGGCGGATGCTCTGAAGGACGTCTGGCGCCAGACCTAGGTAGAGGCCAACCACGGCCCAGAAGGGAGCGTCCTTCCCCTCCGTTGATCTCGCGAGCCATGGCCGTGTGATTATGGCGCTGGCTGGGAGGGGATTTTGACATTCCATAAGCCCCCGGTAACTGAATAGGACAGGATAGGGTAGCAAAACGGTCGGTAGGTGGCATTGAGAGAGGCAGGACCCTGGACCACCCATCAATGCCGCCCCAGTCGCTAGTTTCAATGTGTAAGGCCAGGCATGGCGTCGATTGTGTAAGGTTAGGTAAGTTGGCCATTGACGTTTGGGTCCAGTTATATGACCGCACAGAAGCCGACGGAAAATTTAACCGCCCAGTGTTGCCAAGCCTAGAGGGCAGTAGCGAAAATAGATATCAATCATGCAATCAGGTCAGTCGCGTCAGCAATTTACAGGTAGGACCTCGGAATTGGTAATTAATCTGCATGTGGGACTAATTGGGCCTACAGTGACATACGCAAGCACAACACACCAAATGTTTACGTAACTCCCGAGGGAAATACATCGTGGGCCACCTGGTTTTAGTAGGGTCTGAATGAACGTGAGGTAATGAAAGGAACGAATGATGGTCATAATTAAGAGGTTCGTGTGAATGACTAAGTAATTTTGGTATCCCTCATGTAAACACCACTGGCAAAAGTACCACCTCTGGTAAATACTACTGGTATTTACTAGGGATGTCGATCCCGGGCCGTTTTCCCAATCCCGGGATTTCGGGATTTTCCGGAAAAAAAATCCCGGGATTTCCCGGGATCCCGGGATTCATATATTCTCTCTAATAATCCAAGGTATTCCGATCAGAATTTCGACTCATGACGTCCAGATGCGCCATGCAAACGCCTTTTATCCATTTGACAATCGAGTGATCATTCACACATTCATATTTAGTTACGATATGCGCGGATAACTCCCTGAAGCACCTGAAATACATCGCGAAAACCACACCTTCAGTGGAGTAACAATACTCCATCAATAGACTGGATGTTCTACGCCGTTTGTTGTTTGATAATTGCCTACCCAGCGTCGGGTATTCAAACAGGCGATCTCGATCATTTTTCCTCGCCTTCAGAAAAAGGGATACTCACAGGATCAAATGATGTACATGTATTACTCGATTAACATAAGACTGTTCCATGCGATGCATTCGCACAACAATAAGTATACTCGACTGCTAAGCGGAATCGAATAAGCATGTTGCCAAGCTTTTACCTATAGTGACATTTTAAGAAGCACAGGGCATCAACTGTATCGTCATTCAGACGGGAACGTTCCTTTGTCACTATGTTACCTACAGTTGAGAACACTCGCTCGGATTCGACGCTCGTGACGACAATGCCTTTGAGCCACTTATAGGCCATGCTGGCGAGCGGCCCTTTCCCAGAAACTGGAAGATTTTCCAGTTCTTTTTTTACTGCCTTTGAAAGCTGGGGTCTTCCAAGCTGTCCCGGTGCGCCAGGCACACGACTTTTCGCCGCCGTTTCCAGCGCGCGTTGCAGCTGCTGCTGCAGAGTCGGCTCCGGCGCGGACTGCTCCACACCCTCACTCTCACTGTCAGACACAGCATCACCGATCCTTTCCCCACTCATCCGTTGTATCATACGAGTTATGTACTCATCTACTTCTCTCCGAGTGGCCTGCGGGAATATCTCCCTTTCTGCCTCGTCTTGAGGCAGCAAGTCGTTATGCAGCGCCTGCAAGACTGCAGCCGCCTTAGAGCGACGCTGACGAATCCTCAGCGTCAAAGCATCGTAGAACCTCTTTGCCAGCTGGCCGCCTTCCTTTTCCAGGGAGCTGAGCACAAACTTCAGAGCAGCTTCGGCTTCTAACAGTCCACTGTCTCTGCGGCACAGGGCCTCTGCCCCCAACTTTACGATGTTGAGGCACCGAACAATCTCCCGCACCATGTCGAGCTCCCGATCACTGGTCATCTGCACTTTCTTGTCACCTATGTCAATAATTGCTTTGTGCACTGCGCTTTTTAGTGTAATAAATCGTTCCAGCATTGCAAACAAACTGTTCCACCTCGTTTTGCAATGAAGAATTAGTATCACCTTCTTACCTTGTTCTTCCGTCACGTACTTTTGAAGCACTTCGTTTCGCACGGGCGATTTTCGAAACCATCGCACAATTCTCCGGACGCTTCGAACCGCTTCGGCTCGTGAGCCCTGCAGCTCATTGTAATCCTCGACCCCAACGACGTCATCCTCCCCGATGTCATCTTCATCCGATCCATCCGTAGGTGACTCCGTATCTGGTGACGCACAGGCGTCACGAGCCTCACTGGTTGTCTTAGCTCCGCCGTCACTCGTGTATAAAACATAAATTACCGCAAGATGCACGCCATGTGCAAAGCACAGCTGGTGCTCGCACGGCAAACTTCTTCCGAACTTCACCATGACGGATGCGCCGTCGGTGGTGACACATGTCACGTGCAGGTTGAAGTCGAGGTCAAACTCAGTTAGTTTGACCTTCAGCAGGTCCATGCATTTCTCCGCTGGCATAGAGCCATGACACCGAACCACACCGAGGCCCCACACCTTTGCACCAGAGTGCACGTTCACGCTCATATATCTTCGATTCCTGAGAGACGTATATTCGTCGATTGTGAGAGAACCTCGTGCCTTGCGTTATTTCTGCGTCAGCTTTTGTTTTACCTGACATTTGATCCTGGCACAGTGCCTCATGACACGATTTCGGATTTCCTCGTGACCGGTTGGTATATTTTTAAACCCTTTGGCAGCCATAAGGTTGCGCAAGTCCGGTGAAGTGCAAAAAACACTGAACGGAATCCCGTCCCTGCCGCACAATCTTGCCAGCATGGAGTCCAGATCATCCTCAGCGTTGGGTGAAAAGTATCGGTCCAGGGGCCTGGTCCTTTTTGCAGCAGGCTGTGGCTGGTCTGAGTTCGAATCGTCTTGAGACGCTCCATCCTTCGATGAACCGGCGTACCGATCTGGATGCTGGCTCTTTACGTGGGTGTGAAGGCCTTTTGTGGATCCACCCGAAATCTTCAGCACCTTTCTACAGTAACGGCACTTGGCATTTTGGCCGGTTGTCTCACGCAGAAAATGCTCCCAAACAGCACTCCCCTTAAACACGACGAAGTCCGACATCTCGCCGCTTACACGACTGCTAGGACACTGAGCTTCTCCACCAAGCCTCACGCTCACATCGTCCGGTGTCTTGTTGCGCCGCGCTGGTATCATGTGTCAGTGCTATGCGCAGACATCCCCCCGCCCCCACGCGGAGTAAGCAGTCGACGTCGTGTTCAATCTCGGAACCTGAGACTGGGGTCTCCCAGACGGAATCGTGTGACATGGAACTGGCGTTTTGATGCGGTCAAACGTCGCGCGACTTCTGTGACCGAAAAACAAACTAATGGATGAATAACGAAACCAGCCGGACTTCTTCTGCCGCTAGAACTCAGGCTGGAAATTGATTAAATCCAGACTAATATTTGGTCAACCTAGTGAAAACACCACTTCTGAGACAGCGTTGTTATTTCACTTCTGAATTATAGCAGCATTTAGCTGTACAATTTGTTATTTTTGTCAGTCGGGATTTCGGGATCCCGGCCATCCCAATCCCGAGATTCGGGACTGATACAATCCCGGGATCCCGGGATCCCGATCCCGAGATCGACATCCATAGTATTTACCAGTGGATTTGGTGGAAACCCAGTGCAAATATTCAGCAGTGAGAAAAGATAACCGTCAAAATAATTGTATCATGGATTGATTATCATGGATAATCGATATATAAATGGATATATAATTAGCATAGATAATCGATAGATGAATGGATAGATAGACATCATAGATAAACGATAGATGGGTAAACAGATAATGATAGGTAATCGATAGATAGGTAAATAAGCATTATAGATAATCGATAGATAGGTGAATAGATAATCATCATAGATAATCGATAGATATGTGTATATATAATAATTTACCCGGCCGCAGCTTGCATCTGACGGCTCCGAGAACGTCGATTACTAGATTGAGTGTGGGGGAATGGGTGTGGTGGGTGTGTTCAGGGTGGTACACGGGTAGGTTCCGAAAATGGACGAGCGCCGGCGGCAGCGGCAGTACCAGCACCGATCCACGTACCTGCATCATATCCATCCAACGTGTCACGTCACATCCCCAGGCTCCCAACCCTTCCTCGCCACATGATCTGCCGGGCGCACTCACGGGCGAATGTGATGTGGAAGGGGCGTGGCCTCGCCGATATACATACGTGTAGTGGTGGCGACGAGCCGCAGCAGGGTTGGCGACGTCGGAGCGGTGGAAAAGGTGGGCCCGGCAGACCAACAGCCCGAACCACCCACAGCTCCAAAAGCAGGCCCGGCTAGCTCCGTCGGTAGAGAGCACGTACAGAGCGCCCCCGCCAGAGCGCCGCAGAGCGCCGCGCACCAACGGGCACGGCGAGGTGCGCAAGGTCCCAGACACCAGCCCAACACCGCGCGGCCGCGCGCCGCCCGGAAGCCGGAAGCAGCCAGGTCGCACCCACCGACACCGCCCAGCACCCACCCACCGACACCGCCCAGCTCAACAGAGCCCGGACTACCTCCCTGACCAGCCAGGTCGCACCCACCGACACCGCCCAGCTCAACATAGCCCGGACTACCTTCCTGACCATGCAGTACATAGGGTGGACGGTATGCAGCCAGGTCGCACCCACCGACACCGCCCAGCACAACAGAGCCCGGACTACCTCCCTGACCATGCAGTACATAGGGTGGACGGTATGCAGCCAGGTCGCACCCACCGACACCGCCCAGCACAACAGAGCCCGGACTACCTCCCTGCCCAGCCAGGTCGCACCCACCGACACCGCCCAGCTCAACAGAGCCCGGACTACCTTCCTGACCATGCAGTACATAGGGTGGACGGTATGCAGCCAGGTCGCACCCACCGACACCGCCCAGCACAACAGAGCCCGGACTACCTCCCTGACCATGCAGTACATAGGGTGGACGGTATGCAGCCAGGTCGCACCCACCGACACCACCCAGCTCAACAGAGCCCGGACTACCTCCCTGCCCAGCCAGGTCGCACCCACCGACACCGCCCAGCTCAACATAGCCCGGACTACCTTCCTGACCATGCAGTACATAGGGTGGACGGTATGCAGCCAGGTCGCACCCACCGACACCGCCCAGCACAACAGAGCCCGGACTACCTCCCTGACCATGCAGTACATAGGGTGGACGGTTGCAGCCAGGTCGCACCCACCGACACCACCCAGCTCAACAGAGCCCGGACTACCTCCCTGCCCAGCCAGGTCGCACCCACCGACACCGCCCAGCTCAACATAGCCCGGACTACCTTCCTGACCATGCAGTACATAGGGTGGACGGTATGCAGCCAGGTCGCACCCACCGACACCGCCCAGCACAACAGAGCCCGGACTACCTCCCTGCCCAGCCAGGTCGCACCCACCGACACCGCCCAGCTCAACATAGCCCGGACTACCTCCCTGACCATAGTACATAGGGTGGACGGTATGCAGCCAGGTCGCACCCACCGACACCGCCCAGCTCAACAGAGCCCGGACTACCTCCCTGCCCAGCCAGGTCGCACCCACCGACACCGCCCAGCTCAACATAGCCCGGACTACCTCCCTGACCATGCAGTACATAGGGTGGACGGTATGCAGCCAGGTCGCACCCACCGACACCACCCAGCTCAACAGAGCCCGGACTACCTCCCTGCCCAGCCAGGTCGCACCCACCGACACCGCCCAGCTCAACATAGCCCGGACTACCTTCCTGACCATGCAGTACATAGGGTGGACGGTATGCAGCCAGGTCGCACCCACCGACACCGCCCAGCACAACAGAGCCCGGACTACCCCCTGACCATGCAGTACATAGGGTGGACGGTTGCAGCCAGGTCGCACCCACCGACACCACCCAGCTCAACAGAGCCCGGACTACCTCCCTGCCCAGCCAGGTCGCACCCACCGACACCGCCCAGCTCAACAGAGCCCGGACTACCTTCCTGCCCAGCCAGGTCGCACCCACCGACACCGCCCAGCTCAACAGAGCCCGGACTTCCTCCCTGCCCATGCAGTGCATTGGGTGGACGGTACGTATGACACACAGTACACAGGATGGGACTCGAGGTCCAGGATGTGGAGCTAGACGCATGAGCCGACCGATGCCGCACTCGGAACAACTCGCGCACTGTGAGTAGATGGAACACAGAGCTGAAAATAACAACAAAACAAGCGAACGCATAGTTCATGGTGATTGAAATCTTGACATTCTTTAAGCGCCATCGTTTCGTATTCGACTTCTCGCTTTGAAACATCATTGTTGCGGGACAACAACGAAGATGACTTGATGCTCGTTTCGGTTCGTTATTTGACGTCGGATTTGTGTCATCATTTTATATGTTTCATCTTTTCTTCATATTAAAAATATGTATGCCGTTGTACACATTAGTTTGTGCATTGCATTATAACGTTCCTTAAGGCGATATGAATTCCCCATATAATATTTCATGGGTCGGTATGCATTACAAGGCTCGCACATAACTGCACGGCATTCTTGACGTAAGCGTTTCAAAAGATTCTTCGTATTTTTAGCACATTCAAGTGACAAAAAGGAAGAAAACCTATCAAACTCACGATTCATTGGCACACCCCGAATCACCTTTCCCCAATGCTACCAGATAACCAATCGTCACACCACGTAGGCAATATATAGTTTGGAATCAGGATATAAGTGAAAATAAGACCGACAGGATGGTACACCGACACGTTATCAGAGAGGAGTGCAGAGCTGTTGACAGCTGACGGGGTGTCTCAGCTGCAGGCAACTGGGCGACGAGAAGTACTCGATAGATAGGTGGATAGATAATCATCAACTGGGCGACGAGAAGTACTCGATAGATAGGTCGATAGATAATCATCATAAATAATCGATAAATAAGTGAATAGATAACCATCATCGATAATCGATAAATAAGTGAATAGATAACCATCATCGATAATCGCATGGGCGTCACCACCGGTGGGGTCCGTGGAGTCCGGGCCCTGCTGGTGATTTCTTTGGTGGGGTCCAATCCCACCTGGAAAAGCGGACTTTTTAGCACAGCTTGAATCTAAATATGCACCACTTTTCATCTTCCGTATCCTGACGGAGCGCTGGTGAAGATGTCTTGAGGCGGCTGCGATTCGTTCAAAACATTTCTGTTCAAACGAAATATGGGCCAATCTCAAAGGAAGTCGGTTCAGTTGGAAGACTTTATTGGATCCGAACACGTCCGTAATCTTGTAAGCGAGCGCTATTGCGTTTTTGAACCAATTCTGACGACCACTGACAACCATCTTGCTTGAGCAAGAAACATTGCAAGAGAACAAAATGAAGAGGCTCGGACAGGGCAGTTTTCATTGGTGTTTCTTCTACTATGTACCAAAGTGGTGGTTACTTTGTACTTAGGTAGCTGAGTACCAAGCCAATTATTGGCATTTGCATGTGTAGGGCAGATGCAAAGGATCTATTAGCCTTTCTATGTGTAGGGTAGATACACAAGATCATTACAGAATGGCATTGTGTACTTGTTTAGCCATGCAAGAAGGCATCAGTACCCACCTGCCTATATACGATCAGAGTATTCCTTACCTATCGCAGCTAGCACCATCCTAGCTAGGAATGCAGTGTTGTTACAATGTTGTTACAATTTCCCATGACGGTGTCGCAATTGACGCCAGGTGCCGGGTAAATTATGGCGGGGGAAGAGACGTCTTCAACGGCACATGCATATGGTTTACAAAAGGACCTTCAAATAAACTTCAACGCAGATTGCTACAGACAACCAGAAACATTAAGTCTTATCCGGATCATTATGACTCATCGAGCCATTCGGTAGCTATCGCGAACAAACAACAAATGTAACAGTTGACCCCCGTCTCCACCAGACCAAATGATTTTCCACCGTCAATGTCATCAAATTTGCAAGCTGTTATCCACTCTCGGCATGCTCTGAATTTGTATAACTCAATCTGAATCCCGAACTTCTTGCAACAGATTATGTCAGAAATGAGCAAGAGGCTGAGCGGAACCAATCACAAATTAAATATGTTATGCATTTGCTGACATGCAGAGCAGTAGCTAGCTTACCATGTACTGTGTGAGATGGACATAATATTTTTGGTAAGCATCTGTGTTCGAAATGTCCCTTGCGCTTTGAATGCATGGTGACTTCGCTAATGTAATAACTTCTGACTCGTACATCTTAGGTGTAAAATCATGTTATAAAACAGCCAAAATGTTACGTAGCCCAATTGCTTAAGGGTGTGTCTCAAGCCCCCATTCAAGGATTTTGCTCGCCTCTTCTTATCGCGTTATGATAGGGCTCTGAAACTTCGCTACTTTTCTTAATGTTCTTTTGAACGTGTTATGCCAAAAACGTCAATTTTCGGGTTCATCAGAGGCAGCTGCAGGGAGAGATCTGGAGGGCGTGTCAAGCAATTTCTACAGTGTGATGAGCCTTCAAAACCAGCCAGACATCTGCATGTTGTGTACTAGCTTCTAGCCAACACCATTGTTGCAGAACACGTATGTTGCACATTTTGCGTTACTAAACATGCACATAAATGGCAGAGGCGGTTCCAGGGTAAGGAAATGCTATCCCATTTTTGTGTACCTGACGTCCCCGATGATTCTGATTTGTCATTTGTAAAACAACATTCCGTATAATATTACAAAAATACTCCTTGTTTATGAAGACCCACAATCGGAGCACTATTAATTTGGAATCGATTGACAATAGTTGGACCCGAATGTGGGAGTAAGCCCAAGAGCTAACGCAAAACAAAAAGTGACATTATTTCCCCTTCTTTTCTCCTGCATCGTGGAACGTGGAATGTTTTTAAAAAAAACATTCCACGTTTTGTGTTCATAAAATGTAGTTGTCGATACAAGCTTTCGAACCGTATCTTCTATATTGGTATTTGGTTAGCGAGGTCTCAAGGGCGCTGAATAATCCCACCTTAACAACCGAATTACTATTCATGCCTTACACCATAGGGTTAAACTGGTACAACATGATATCCAAGCATCAATCAAATCCATACGATCCCGTAAAACATCTGCATGTAGCCAGCAGGCATTGAGACGTTATACATCATAAATAATCGATAGATAGGTGGATAGATATTCATCATAGATAATCGATAGACAGGTGGATGGATATTCATCATGGATAATCGATAGACAGGTGGATAGATAATCATCATGGATAATCGATAGACAGATAGATAATCATCATGGATAATCGATAGATAGGTGGATAATCATCACATATAATCAATATATAGGTGGATGTATCATCATCATAGGTAATCGATAAATAGGTACATATATCATCATCATAGATAATCGATAGATGGTAGATAGATAATCATTATAGAAAATCGGTATTCATGCCCGGCACGCATACAACAGCTGACACAATTTCACCTTGCTCGTGTTCTGCTACAATCCACGCCATGCTTTGCAGCCCATCTGGCATACGCGTTATAGAAGCATTGCATATAACGAAGGTCGTGAGATATGCCATGTTTGCAGTCTGGGTGCAATCAAATGTTTTCTTTTGTGCACCTGGCAAAATAATTCAGACTGTAAAATATGATGGTCTCGACAAGACCTCATTGAAATGCAGTGTTCGCACCTGCATACTGACCAGTTTGCAAGGCATATAAAAGTCATGCTCAAGCTCAATGCATACCAGAGTTTAGTGCATGTTGAAGGTCCAATACGCAATGAATGCCTTAGCATTGTGTGCACCCATTTATAAGCCCAACCCAGCATATCGACATGCCAGTAGGTGCATTGAAGTCATTGGGATCGTGGCAATACTCAGGACCTACCATGCTATATAATTTGACATAAGCTTGCATTACTTCGGGACCTCAGATATTCACTGGACATGAATCAACAAGCTTCCAGAATGCATAAAGCAAACCATGGCATTCTTCGGAAGATGGTCGATAACGAAGCCCACCATTGATTCTGTTTCATTCCAAACAATGCATCAGAACGCCACCATGCCAGGCTCTCTATGTCTGTTCCCTTTCCCAAAGTTGTCGACCCCCACATCGGAGCGGATGGCTTTTGCATTATAGATGACACTGAGTTAAACAGGTACTGACTGCAAGATAATTTTCTAAAGGCAGGTCTTGCATGCCTTCACTTGTTGGTAGCACTGTATTTCAATTGTAGTTTTAAAAGTGTCTGAAACCGGTAGAACAAAGGAAACTTACAACTGGGAAAATAAATCAATATATTGTTGTTTTTACAGTAAACATCACACCCCTGGGAGCAAGCGGCTTGGCGAAAGATCGCAGCCAGCCAGCGCGATGTCGCAGTCAGCTGACTACCAGTCAGCTGGCCACCTTGCTGATATCAATAAGTTTTAGGGGTACCTAATGCCAGAACCGGCAATACCAGCATTCCATAGACGTGGACAATACTAAAATTACCACTACATCCCGACTTGCTACATTCAAACACCTTTCATTTTGTGTAGGCAATCATCTCAAATTCAATAAGGAAATGCAGTTGTCGACCTAACAGCAAAACTGGTCTGGCCTGGCTGACGCGTGGCCGAGTGGCCATGAGCTACAACGGCCTACCTCTCCAAATGATCATTTTTACTTGATGGGAGGACCTCGATGCACAGTCCTATCTTCCTTGGAAACTTTCTTCTTGTTGCAAAATAATTGCAGCCTATATAGCCACATCTTTCCTCTGTTCTTCAGCATGGTACTCAGGGGCGGGCACAGCCAGAATTTGCCTAAGCCTGACGACCACAAAATGGCATGAGATAAAGCACGTCGCTTTCGGCGTGCTTCGTGCGCCGATTTATTATTTTTATATTTTTTGGTTTGGCGTGATGCAAATCCCAAAATGTCTTGTTGATATAGTGTATTTGTTTGGTCAGTGTGGCCCGTTGCTCCGGGCACCGCTTGGCTGCGCCCCTAGTGGTATGTACCATGACCGTAAAAATTAAAATTACAGGTAAAAATACCAAAGAAGGTAGTGGGACCCGGCAGTATAACACGCCAGCCTTAACACGCATACTTTACATTCACGGGTGCGCGCCTCGACGAACTCAACCTCGCGGCAATGTCTCGACCGGTTGTCTCAGCAGTTATGCCGATGGACACACATTTTTCTCACGAATTATACCGATGGACACACGGTTGTTTCAGAATTATGCCGATGAGCACATGCAGTGCGTCAGAATTGGTGATACTCTTTCCAAGTCACAGCGCATAAAATCCATGCATTCCAAAAATCAAGGGCATTCCAAGGATCGCATCCGGGCCCCTGTTCTACAACAGAGCTGGACTGAGATCACGTGTCACATGCCCAGTCACATCTGCGCCACAGCGTGTCACATGTCCAGTCACATCAGCGTCACAGCGTGTCACATGCTCAGCCACATCAGCGCCACAGCGTGTCACATGCTCAGCTACATCAGCGTCACAGCGTGTCACATGTCCAGCCACATCAGCGTCACAGCTTGTCACATGCTCAGCTACATCAGCGTCACAGCGTGTCACATGTCCAGCCACATCAGCGCCACAGCGTGTCACATGCTCAGCTACATCAGCGTCACAGCGTGTCACATGTCCAGCCACATCAGCGTCACAGCTTGTCACATGCTCAGCCACATCAGCGTCACAGCGTGTCACATGTCCAGCCACATCAGCGTCACAGCGTGTCACATGTCCAGCCACATCAGCGTCACAGCTTGGCACATGCTCAGCCACGTCAGCGTCACAGCGTGTCACATTCCCAGCCACGTCAGCGCCACAGCATGTCACATGCCCGGTCACGTCAGATGATCACATGCAGTCACATCAGCGTCACAGTGTGTCCCATTCCCAGCCACGTCAGCGTCACAGTGTGTCACATTCCCAGCCACGTCAGCGTCACAGTGTGTCACATTCCCAGCCACGTCAGCGTCACAGTGTGTCACATTCCCAGCCACGTCAGCGTCACAGCTGTCCGTCACAGCCGTCCGTCACGCCGGTAATACGCAGCCGGCGCTGGCCGGACCACGCAGTCGTCTGACATGCGGCTGCCGTTTGACTTTGCTTTCGACACAATGCATGGACACAATGGACACTTCGGCCTTGCTCTGAACATAATGCCCACATGGTACTCTTAGCGTGGTATGATGGAAATGCTGCCAACACCGAGTTGATATCTGATGGTGATAGGCGCGAATGATCAAATACTGGTCGGAGCACCCTAAAGCCCGAATAACTAACGTTCATTACCTTATGGCGACTCTCAAGAACCCATTCGAGACTCACTTCCAGATCCAAATTAGGTTCTGTTTATGAACGAGGCATTGCGATGCTCGAACAATGTGGAGACAAGTGTGTCTTTATGGACCTCTCACATGACAAGACCACATTAAGCCGGTGACACTGCATAGCCGCACGCGCTATGATGATTGGGGCCCGAGACGCAGTCACACGGAGGTGCCGTGACACACTAACGCGGTGTCGTGACGCGGGGCGGGGCAAAGAGGTCGAGAGGGGTCAGGGTTGTAAACGGAGTAGGAGGATAACAGGACGGGAGGAAAAGGACAGTACATTCACAACAGCCGGTCGGACATATGTCGGGAGAGGAGACGGCGGTATTCTCGTTGTCCTACTCCACGCCAGGCATCTGTTACCTGCTATTGTGCTACTCCGCATCAAATATACCTTAGTGTATCAGATCCTGGGCTCCCCTCCCCCTCTAAGCACCGGGAAAGCGAGTTTACACTGTTAAAGTGACCACGTGTTTTCAGTGCACGCTACTGCGTTCAAGTTTATCGAGGCGCTGATTGCACTAGTATTCAAAGTTTACCAACAGTAGTAAACTTTGCTGCTAGTCATTTCGGCCGGCGGTAATACGGGCGTACGACCACTGACGGAAGTATGGCCATACGACCACCGACGGAAATACGGCCATACGACCACCGACGGAAATACGGCCGTACGACCACCGACGGAAATACGGCCATACGACCACCGACGGAAATACGGCCATACGACCACCGACGGAAATACGGCCATACGACCACCGACGGAAATACGGCCATACGACCACCGACGGAAATACGGCCGCACGACCCTCGGCGAAAGTACGGCAGTACGATCCTCGACGGAAGAACGGCCGTACAACCGTCGATGGAAATGCGGCCGTGTAGCGAACGGTCGACGACAGTTTGGGCTGGGTTACGGTTCTTCAGTCCATCTCTTACTTCGATCTACGTCTATTGCACACGCCTTTACAAACACGTGAACCGCAATCTTTGCGGTCTACAACATCACCATCATTGGCCCTCACCCAATCGAGACGCGAATAAGCGCAACCCGCTCCTATTCGCCACCCAATCGAGACGCGAATAATGGCAACCCGCTCCTATTCCTCACACAATCGAGAGGCGAATAATCCTCTAAAACGCGGCATTCGGATCCCCTGACCCTCTCACGTGCTGTCAAGAATCACGTGAAGCGTCTGTACGCTTATTGTGCTGCTGACGTATAGTCAATTCGTCACCAATGCAATTCATCACTAACTTGACATGTAGCGGTTACACCTTGCCTCCTGCATTTCTTTCGATTTCCTTGACCGTACTGCCTTTCAGCAGGCCCCTGCTGTAGTGTGCTATACTTGACCGCATTGCCTTTCAGCAGGCACCTGCTGTAGTGGGCTATACTTGACCGTACTGCCTTTCAGCAGGCACCTGCTGTAGTGGGCTATGCTTGACCGTACTGCCTTTCAGCAGGCACCTGCTGTAGTGGGCTATACTTACGGTCGGATAGACCTTTTGTCGGACCTTTTGTGTAGATTGATCTGATGGCGTTCAATATGTAACGTAAATAAGCGGAGACAGAGCCGGGATGTGCGATGATGAGGGGGCATGAATCTCTACAACCGCCACCCCGTAAAAAAAACGGCCCACCCCGCGTAGCGAGGGAAAGATGTCTGGCTTAGCGTCGTGCAAATCCAAACATTTCTTCTTCGATCTTGTTGTAGGCTTTTTTGTAAAGGTGGAAGAGGAGGGGCAGGCCCCCGGGTCCCAGGGTCCCCTGGCTGGCCTCTGTAAATAAGCGAAATGCATTTTTTTTAACTGGTCAAAAGTATCATCATGATGAATATCAACCGATATATCTTAATGCACTGTGCAATGCACGGTGCGAAGCGAGGGAAAGATTGCACGGCTTAGCGTCGTGCAAATCCATCAATTTATTATTCGATCTTGTTGTAGAGTTTTTTTTGTAAAGGTGGGCAGGCTCCTGGGTCCCATGGTCCCCTGCCTAGCCTCTGTAAATAAGCGAAATACATTATTTTTGTAAAATCTGATCAAAAGTATCATGATGATGAATATCAACCGATATATTTTTATGCACTATGCAATGCACGATAGGCCAAAGTCGCAAGCAGCACATAGTTCATCTACGATTTGATGGACCTTAGCTAAGCCTCCGAAATTCGACCTTGGATCAACAGTCAGTGGCAACAAGTCATCCTGCGTCATAACGACCGCACCTCGCCTTCAGCTTTTCTGGCACGGCGTAGCAGGGCCAATCATCCTCTGTCCACGTCATGCACCTGCTCCTCCCTCCACGTTCCTAATGCACCAGGTCCGGTTACCTTTTGATCATGCCATGCACATCCTGTGCAATGCACCGAAGAACTCTGGTCATACCTCACACCTCCAGGGCAGAGCATACCGAAGGGCCCTAGTCCTGCCACATGCCTGTACCGAGTGTACCAGAGGGTCCTGTCCCTCATCTGTACTGAGTGCACCAGATGGTCCTGTCCCACACCTGTGCCGAGTGTACCAGAGGGCCCTAGTCCTGCCACATGCCTGTACCCAGTGTACCGGAGGGTCCTATCCCACACCTGTACCGAGTGTACCAGAGGGTCCTGTCCCACACCTGTACCGAGTGCACCAGAGGGTCTTGTCCCACACCTGTACCGAGTGTACCGGAGGGTCCTGTCCCCCAACTGTACCGAGTGCACCGGAGGGTCCTGTCCCACACCTGTACCGAGTGCACCAGAGGGTCCTGTCCCACACCTGTACCGAGTGCACCAGAGGGTCCTGTCCCCACCTATGCAGAGTGTACCGGAGGGTCCTGTCCCCCACCTGTACCGAGTGTACCAGAGGGTCCTGTCCCCCCACCTGTACCGAGTGCACCAGAGGGTCCTGTCCCCCACCTATGCAGAGTGTACCGGAGGGTCCTGTCCCCCACCTGTACCGAGTGCACCAGAGGGTCCTCTCCCCCCCCTATCAAGAGTTAACCGGAGGGTCCTTTCCCCCATTTTTTAGTGTACCGGAGGGTCCTGTCCCACACCTGTACCGAGTGCACCAGAGGGTCCTGTCCCACACCTGTACCGAGTGCACCAGAGGGTCCTGTCCCCCACCTATGCAGAGTGTACCGGAGGGTCCTGTCCCACACCTGTACCGAGTGTACCAGAGGGTCCTGTCCCACACCTGTACCGAGTGCACCAGAGGGTCCTGTCCCACACCTGGTACGTAGTGTACCGGAGGGTCCTGTCCCACACCTGTGTCGAGTGTACCGGAGGGTCCTGTCCCACACCTGTACCGAGTGTACCGGAGGGTCCTGTCCCACACCTGTGTCGAGTGTACCGGAGGGTCCTGTCCCACACCTGTACCGAGTGTACCGGAGGGTCCTGTCCCACACCTGTACCGAGTGTACCGGAGGTTCTTTCTGTGTACCGGAGGGGTCCTGTCCCACACCTGTACCGAGTGTACCGGAGGGTCCTGTCCCACACCTGTACCGAGTGCACCGGAGGGTCCCACACCTGTCCCGAGTGTACCGGAGGGTCCTGTCCCACACCTGTACCGAGTGCACCGGAGGGTCCTGTCCCACACCTGTACCGAGTGCACCGGAGGGTCCTGTCCCACACCTGTACCGAGTGTACCGGAGGGTCCTGTCCCACACCTGTACCGAGTGCACCGGAGGGTCCTGTCCCACACCTGTACCGAGTGCACCGGAGGGTCCTGTCCCACACCTGTACCGAGTGTACCGGAGGGTCCTGTCCCACACCTGTACCGAGGACGAGGGTCCTGTCCCACACCTGTACCGAGTGTACCGGAGGGGTCCTGTCCCACACCTGTACCGAGTGTACCGGAGGGTCCTGTCCCACACCTGTACCGAGTGTACCGGAGGGTCCTGTCCCACACCTGTACCGAGTGTGCACCGGAGGGTCCTGTCCCACACCTGTACCGAGTGTACCGGAGGGTCCTGTCCCACACCTGTACCGAGTGTACCGGAGGGTCCTGTCCCACACCTGTACCGAGTGTACCGGAGGGTCCTGTCCCACACCTGTACCGAGTGTACCGGAGGGTCCTGTCCCACACCTGTACCGAGTGTACCGGAGGGTCCTGTCCCACACCTGTACCGAGTGTACCGGAGGGTCCTGTCCCACACCTGTACCGAGTGTACCGGAGGGTCCTGTCCCACACCTGTACC